>MCJB01018527.1:175121-201851 GCA_002018475.1 Nicotiana obtusifolia | reverse complement strand
AGGGGGGGAGGGTGTATTTCGGGATAGTTTCATACTATTTGGTGTTGTTTGGAAGTTGTCGGTGTCTAATGCACCATACCTGCGATGGAAGGTGTGCAGGTGCGATGGCCGCACCTGTAGTGCGTTGTGCACAAATGGCATGTTGGCTAGGTTGGGGAGTGTCATAGATGCAAGGTGCTTATGGCATCTACGGAGTTACGCTAGTGAAAGTGAGGTCGCAAGTGTGCATGTTGGTCAGGCCAGAGGTGGCCGTACCTGCGGGATTTTTGTTGCACCTGCGTTGGCACAGATGTGCGTGACCATGTGCAGAAGCGGAGAGGAGACTGGGAAGCTTGCAGATGCGAGCACGTGGACGCGAAAGCAGTCTCGCATATGCAAAATGCCTGGCTATATGTTATATTTTGAGAGTTAGCGCTCAGGAAGAGGAAATTTGGGAAGGGATTACTACTATTTTGATGGTAAGTAATTCTTACCTGGATTTGATTATATATCTTGATTCCCTATAGATTTGTACGCTTAGAACATGGATGTTTAAAGTGAAATTTCGAGGTTTTGTCTACAATTTAAGAAGGTGTATTTTGGGGATTTGAGGGTTGATATTGACTTGGTTATGAAATATAATTACATATTTGGACACGTGAGGTTATGCATAGTCGGGATCTATCCCAAGACACGGGTTTTGACCATGTGGTCCTGGGTTGAATTTTGTTGGCTTTTTGAGATTTGATAAAAGATTGAAACTTTATTGTTTGGAGTTGACTACTGTAGCATTATTTGAATTTGTTATGTAATATTTGATCAAATTCGAGTTGTTTGGAGGTGGATTTGAAGGAAAAAGCTATTTTGGAAGGTTAAAGGATGTTATCGGGTAGAGGTAAGTCTCTTGTATATCTTTGTACGAGGGAATCCCCCCCACCCCAAAGGTAATTTATTTGCTACTTGTTACTTGATTTAGGTTCCACATATATGCGGGGTGATGAGCATATATGCGTAGCTAGGTTATGACCATAGCAAGATAGAGTTAGGCTTATATATTGCCTTATTCGGACCATGTGAATTGTATATCCATCTTTCTTTGACTCTGAGACTACGTGATGAAGCTTATTTATGATTAGAAATCATGTTTAGGGTTTTGGCTTGTTGATTTGGTAGTATTCATGTTTTAGCCTTACTTGACTTATTATTTAGTGAATACTTGGCTCTTGTTGCTAATGTTTGATATCAATATCGACTTAAGAATATCAAAATTATAACGATCTGATCAGTCATTTTGAGCTTTAACATTCTGTTCATATATTTAAGACTTTGAGTAGCTTCATATGATGTATTACGACCTTCGTGTATGGTTGGTTTGATGTTGGCAAGGTTCAGGATTGATTTAGTATAATGATTCTAAATTGGGAAGATTTAAGTGGGAAGAGTTGACGAAGGTTTGACTTTTGAGTAAAGGACCTCAGAATCGGATTTGATTGTTTCAATATGATGATTTTGGACTTTGGCGTATGTTCGGATTTGGATGTTCCTAGAATGTTTTGGCTCTATTTGTCAAAAGTTGATAATTTGAAGAATTGGAGGGTTCATAGATTTGATAGGGTGTTGAATTTGGTGTTTCTAGACAACTATTGTGGTTTTGAGACCTTGGATAGGTTCGTTTAGTTGATAGGAACTTGTGTGCAAAATTTGGTTGTGATTCAGAATATCTAAGTGTGATTTAGACGTTTGGCGACGTTGGAATGTTTGCAAATTTGGAAAATAGTTTGATTTTTGATTCTTGATTTTGATATTAATTGTGGTGTTTCAAGCCTTTGGATAAGTTAGGACAATGTATTTGGACTTGCTGGTATAGTTGGAAGGGGTCCCAAGGGACTCGGGTGTGTTTCGGAGTGGTCTGGGACCATTTTGGTTGAGTGTTGTATAGCTGATTTTCTGGTGCAGCACGATCACGAAGCTGGGTCTCGCAATCACAAAGAGGAGATATTGACAGGTGGGATTTTTGATCACCAGTTCGGAACTAGTAGTTCGCGTAGTGTCTTGGTCAATGCGTCGCGTTGGCACGTCAAAGTTCGCATTTGCATAGAGCGAGAGCGTGGCTGGGCATTCGAGCATAGCGTTTGCGGATATGCGGTCCCGTCCGCGATGGTGTGGAAGCAGTAGAGCTTCGCAATCAGATGGTCTATTCCGCAATTGCAGAAGAGGTTTTGGGCAGGCGGGAGTGTTGTGTTTTGCAAATGCGAGGCTGGGGCCGCGTTAGCGAAGAGTAGTTCTAAGCAGGCTTATAAGTTGTTTACTTCAGGATTCTAACACATTCTCTAATATTTTGAACCCTAGACTTGGAGAGGGACAATTTTTCAGTAGATTTCCATACAAGGCAAGGGGGTAAAATTCATATAGATTCTATATGAATTATTAACACCCAAAAATATGGAATTTTGAGGTAAAATTAGGGGTTTTTGACTACACTTTAAAGAGACTGTATTTTGAGAATTTGACTAATGTTTTTGACCCAGATTGAGAACTAGTTATATATTTGGACTCGGCAAGTTATGGGTCATCTAGATTTAGTAGTGGTTTTAGATTTTGGGCATGAGGCCGAGTTTGAATTTTGTTGAATTATTTGAAATGCTTCAAAGATCGAGGATTTATGGATTGAGATCGCTTCCAATAGCATTGTTTGACTTTCTTAGATGACATTGGCTTGGATTTACATGATTGGAGGCTTAGAGCGAGATTTCTATGCGCATTGAGTTTAAAGGCTAGCCTGGATGAGGTAAGTATCTTGCCTAATCTTGTTGTGACGAGCGTATATATGGGTGCTATGTATGATTCATGACCGGAGTAGTCTTTAGGCTGTACTATGCCTTGTTTTGGATACTGTACTTCTAGCTATCATGCTTTATATGTTTGTATGACTTCCTGAAATTCGTGAATCATGATATAGGTCATGCATAGGTTTGACTTCCTGATCAAACATGACACATGTTGCGTCTGGTGTAATCGCCTAATCTAAGCTGTAGTCATGCATGCAACACATGCATACACCATAGAAAGCTATTTTATCAGTCCATGAGTATGTGATTTGATATCCATTAACTGTATACATGTATTCTTGTATATGCTTTTTGTGATATGAACTGGAATGTTAGCATGTGGGTTTTTCGTGCAATTGTTATGATTATAGCACGTGATCTATCTACGCGGTTGTTATGATTATAGAACGTGAGTTGTTTGTGTAGTTGTTATGATTATAGAATGTGAGTTGTCTGTGAAGTTGTTATGATTATAGCACGTGAGTTCCCCGTGTAGTTATTATGATTATGTCATGTGAGTTGTCCGTGTAGTATGTAGATAAGGATCCATCCCCCTAGGGTCACCCTCTCATGTATCTCTCTTGATGGTGTACACACAGATTATGGAAAGACTAATCAGTTGTTGGACTTTGCGTATCTTCTCTATATGCAAAATCCTTGGATGTGTACATGATTTTTAGAGCATACCTTCTCCATATGCTAGATACAGCATGTATACATTTCTTTTATGCAAATCTTTTCCATGTGCTACTTTACTTGAAGAATTTATTCACGGTACATATCTTCTCTATGTGTCAATCTGGGTAACTTAGCTTGCTTATTTGTGCATATGTTCTCTATATGCAACTATTGATGATCTAATGATATTAGGCACACATATTCGCTATATGCTGAGCTATTAAACTGGTACGGAAACTATGCATATTTTCTCTATATGTTAAAATGTTAGTTTGATTACAATGCATGTGCATAACTTCTCTATGTGCACCAATGGCCATATCTGTACTTCGGGCTTAGATTTTGATATTGTTGCTGTGTACATGTATGTGTTATTGAGCTATACAATTTAAATAAAGTGAGTATCTGTGACTTAAAAACCTCATCACTACTTCACCAGGTTTAGCCTTGATACTTATCGAGTCATGGGGTCGGTTGTACTCATACTACACTTCTACACCTTGCGTGCAGATCTTAGAGGTGAACTATCGTGGATGACGAAGCTAGCATTGAAGTTGTACTAGTGATTTGTATTCAAGTTACCGCTTGTTCATGGTAGTTTGGGACTTGTAATTCTGTTTATGTAAACTTCGAACAAATATTGCATTTATTAGTTATACCAGAGTTATGTTCTTAATCTTAATCGCTCATGACTTGTACTACCAATCCTTGAGATATTGTATTAAATATAACCATCTTATTTATTGATTATTGATGATCTTTCATTCGCGTTGTGTTATTTGTTGTTTGGCTTACTTAACGGGTTAGGTTAAGTTCCATCATGACATGGTGGGATTTTGGGTCGTGACAAGCTGGTATCAGAGTGCTAGGTTCCTAGGTTCTATAAGTCATGAGCAAGTGCCTAGTAGAGTCTTGTAGATTGGTATAATGACGTCCATACTTATCTTTGAGACGCTACAAGGTATCTGGGAAACTTCAGCTTCTTTCTTTCCTTATCGTGCGGCCTTGATTCAGCTTGAAGCCCGTATCTTTGATTTCCTTCTATTCACTCATATGTTATGTTGAGCAATCGATATTAGTTGTGCACCAATAGCTTATGATGTCGTGGATAAGGTGCGAGATGTGTTTATGTGTTGTGAATGTAGGCCGTTTTGGAGGACTTGAGGCCATATTTAGACTGCAGCTTGGGCTCGACAGATTTAGTTTAGTGAGCATGTGATTTTGGGATCTTATGTACAGTAATGCCCAAGTGGGGGAACTGATGGCTCCGTGAGTTGCAGCATAGCTATGTGAGGAGCATTATATGACTGAGGACTACGCTTACAAAGTGTGAATGCGATGAGAAGCATTTGCTTGAGATGCAGAAGGGAATATGAATGTTTGATTATCGTTTTGAGGTACAATACAATCTTGAATTGTGAGTGTGTTGATGGATCTTTTAGTTGTTCATTTGCGGAATGAAATAGATTCTTAGATCTTGATGACGAGTGTAGACTCGCAAAGATTAATAGATTTCATAATGGTGGTGACCATGATTAGCTCATAGAAAGATGTCGAGTTGAGACTAAGCAGGTAGGTTATCTCATGTGAGAGGGTTTGAGTTTGTACGGTTCTTGTAACGCTCCCATGAAGAGTTTCTCTTTCATCTAGTGGAATGTATGTACTACAATATGAGTCCAGATTGCTTGAAAAGGTTGGCATGACTATTACAAGGTACGTATTTGGGCTGATGATTTGGAAGGTGTATGACTGGTGCTATATGAGCTTATGAGAAATTCAGCTAAGTAACCATGCGTGACCATGGTGGTTAAGAATGAGGAGTATTGTGGGTTATCAAATAATGTCTTTTCGGCTTCAAGCCAAGTGAGGGAGTCTACCATCAATAATCGGGTCATATGGGCATGTGCTGTTATAGTTCTTGGACTTGGATACGCTGCCAGGTTGGATACCGTTTGAGAAAGGTGTCATCGAGGATGATTTTGGGCAAGGAATTGCTGGATTCATTAGTGTAATACATTTTATTGATATACAAAGGTTGTGGAATGACTCAATTTTTATTTTTTTGATGTGAATATGGTGTGTAAGAAGATAGGATTCACTCAGATGCTTAAGGATGCGGTTTCTTCTTAAAGTATTTAAGTGCTAATGGATCTCAAGTCATTTGGCGTGTATTGGTTGTACATTAGAGATTAGAGCAGAGTAGATGACTCTCGAGAAAGTTCTGATGGGTCTAAGATTCATATGTGGTATCTAAGAATTCCCGATTATATATGGTTAAGACTTGAGATTTGCACTGGATAATTCCAAGACTTCCAATATTTCTATATCATTATTAATTCTACATTACAGTATTAGAGAGATGAAAGGAACAACTTCAGATTCATTGAAGGTCTCTTCAAAGTAGGCATTTCGGTTTGAGATACTATTGGGTGCATGAGGGGGAATAAAGTGGCTTATGAGTCTTATGATGATGTGGTTTCATATGAGGATCACTTGGGATGAGTTTTGATTGAGGTTCATAATGTACTGGAAAGAGACGTGTTATCTTGAAGGCAATTCATGAGGAATCTGAGGAAGTTGGGCTAGCTTAGTAGTGGTTTGGATCAACATAGTATTAGAAATGATCGATTTCTTTGATACAATAGGGCTTTACAGGTGTTTTTTGGCAATACTTTTGGGTTTGACAGTCTCCATGATTTGGTTGATTTAGATGGATTCAGTTCGGATGGCATGTATAAGTGCAAATGGGTTTCGAAGAGCTTGCGATAGTCTTGACCATGACTTAAGACTGATGTCTTTTATGGTATAGGAGGTTTTGTGCATGTTGCAATGTTCTCTTGGATCAAGTTAAGGGGAAGTTTCCTGGTTGATGGAGATTTTATCCAACTTATGATTCAAAGTTGATATCATAGTTCTGTATTTTCACAAAATAGCATTACGGATACGTTGAGCTATGTGGGACGGGGATGGAATGAACAAGGTCGTGTTCCAGTTTCGACAGAAAGGTCACGAGTTCTAGGTAGCATGGGAGATTTCAGATGTTTAAAAAGATGCTAGCACTTTCTTGTGTTGCCTCAGAATGATGTATGTTGTAGCACACGCATTGTGCATTGAGTATTGGAAGCTTAACTAGTACTACTGAAATCACATGGTTGGTAACCATTGATGTTTAGGTTTTCTACTCGACGCGAAGGATTTATGGGAGTATTTTTCATGAGGTGGTTGTTTGTGCATGTCGTGGCAGTTATTTAGGTTGAAGAGTTTGAGATCGGGTATGGAGCTTCTTGTATTCATGAGGTTTACAGATTGGATCTTCTTAAAGGCAGACTGTCCCTTTGGTTGCAGATTGCGAATGTGTTAAGGTTAGTTAGCTGATTGTATGTGTTATGGATAGGTCGCTATGGACCTTTGGGAGGTTATGAAACTAATCAGAATGGTTTGAAACAGTTTGAGGGCTTATTGGTAGGCCTAATAGGTATGTGTGTTCTGCACTATATTGGATTTGTTTACTTAGCACAACAATTGCGAGGGGCGTGTCATCGACTGGAGTTTATCTAATTCATGCCCTTATCTATACCCTGTGTTACTCTTTTATGATACGATGGATTGTGAGACTATTTGACGATTCACACGCATGATGTGGTCCTATTTAGGCCTTGTGGCGATATTTGAGCGAGATGGCTCTTGAGATGTGGATTTGCTTATTTTAGCTTAGTCGTGCTTTGCATGTCTGCAATTTACTGTGCTATCCGTCTCTCCATGGTTATGGTCATGCACTTCGTGTGCCTGCTGTCGATACCTATGTATTTGTTGATTGTGAGCATTGTGGCTCGATATATATTCCATGTGGATTGATATGTTTGGATGGGGGTTATGCTCCGCAATAGAATTATGGTTGGATATGATTCCTTCTGCTTATTCTATGTGTTTTGTTTCTCCCTTGTGGGATGGACTTATAGCATTGTGCTTTTGTGGTTGTATCTGTTGAACTTGTTGGATTGTTCTCTTATTTGGGACTCTTTCCATTATTGGTCACATTCGAGTTGCTCTTGGTTTGGTGCATGGATTGTATCATGTGTGGTTCTAGGTGGCTTTTGGTATGGCCTGTTGGTCAAGCAGCTTGTACTGGGTGAGATGAGGTTACTGGGCCTGGAATTTGTGAAATCGGATTGGGATAAGTTTTGTTTAGGAGAAGGATGACATTAGTCAGCTCAGAATTTGGCTATGGTCCTTATCGGGCGAGACCACTCCACGACTTATGATTTGATTGGTAGTTATGAGTTTCTACATGTTTCTTTTGTCATTAGAAGTGTTGTGAAGGTTTGGAACAAGGTTTTATTTGATATGAGCTATATTACCGGCATAGGGTTTGGTAATGGGCATCTAATATGGTCGGAAGATGTTGCTATGAGTATATCAGTTATATTGTAGATTGTATGGTTATATCTTGGAAGTATAATTTTTGTTTGATATAGATTTTTGAGATTGATACAATGCATATATGCAAGAATCGGACCTTGGAGGGAGTTCGGGATAATAGAAAAATTTGGTTCAAAGGCTTATGGGCCAAAGTTAAAGGAAGAATCTTCAGTTAGGATTATGTTATGGCCTTATATGGAGTAAGGTGACGTGAGATCACCCATGGGTCTGTGATGAGCTTATACAATGATTCGATAATTTTGGAACGACTCTTGGCACATTTGAGAGCAAATGTATGCTTAAGTAGGGGATACTATAATGACCCGACCGGTTGTTTTGATCTTTAGCTGTCCATTCAATGGTTTGAGACTTTGAGTAGCTTCATATGATGTATTACGACTTGCGTGTATTGTGTTTTGATATTTGCAAGGTTCGGGATTGATTTGGTAGAGTGATTCTCGATTTGAACTTTAAGTTGGAAGAGTTGACCAAGGTTTGACTTTTGAGTAAACGACCTCAGAATCGGGTTTTCATTGTTTCAATAGGTTCGTATGGTAATTTTGGACTTGAGCATATGTTCCTAGAAGGTTTAGGGTGTATTTGTCCAAAGTTGGCAATTTGAAAAATTGGGGAGTTTATTGATTTGACCAAGAGTTGACTTCGGTATTATTGAACTCCTATTGTGGTTTTAAGACATTCGATAGGTTCATTTAGTTGATTGTAACTTGTGTGCAAAGTTTGGTTGTGATCGGAAATATCGAAGTGTGATTTGGACGCATTTGGCGAAGTTGGAATGTTTGAAATGTAAGAGAATGATTTGATCTTCGATTCTAGGTTTTAATGTTATTTTTGGTGCTCCAAGACTTTGGATAAGTTTAAATAATATTGTTGGACTTGTTGGTATGATTTGACAGTGTCACGGCCCAATTTCCACTATAGGCCGTGATGGCGCCCAACGTCGTCGCGAGGCATGCCAACGGTGAACTATCCATTTAGTTGTTCATTTTAATATTTTTGGATTCATTGATTTTATTTAATAAAGAAACAAAGTGTAAATAATCGAAGTAATAAAAAGAATTAAGTAAACATAAGAGTGAAGTAGTGAAATTAATAGACAAAAACCATGAATATCTATTAGAAATTTTCCAAAATCCGGTCTCACAAGTGTACGAGCAAACTAGTAGAGTATACAAAACCTCCTACAACTACTGTCTGAGGTAGGATTGACAGAAAAGTAAATATAATAATGAAGAGACTCCGGGTGCTACAGAACGGAGCATAGGAAGCTGCTCACCACTAAGTCTCCGGGTAGCGGGGATACGCGATTGACTGGCCACCAGATGCACCTGCTTTGGATCCTGCACAATTAGTGTAGAAGAGTAGCGTGAGTACATAAACAATGTGACCCAGTAAGCATCTAGTCTAACCTAGAAGAAGTAGTGACAAGGGATCGACATCGACACTTTCTAGAGGTCAGTAAATAAAATATAGGAATCCTAAATAGGCATGAAATAAGACAATAACAATGGAATAAGGAACAATAAATAATGATTCTTAAACATAATACCAATTTAACATCTCCAACTATCACATGCCAAGTCTTTAACAGATAAGATCCACCATGAAATTTTCAAGTCTCAGATGAAGAAAGAAATATCAAGTATAATTGGACTCTTAGCAATATCACACATGATTTATGCCGAGGTCGTACGACCCGTTCCAGAATAGTATGTACACTGTCAAAGGTTTATCGACGGAACCATAGATGCATCTAATATACTGTCAAGGAATTCGGCCTGATCCACAGGAATAGAGAACGCTCTACAAATTCCGAACAACGCCTACTATATAGGAATAATACTCAAAGAAGGCATTATTTCCGCTAACAATCAAGTATTCTGCCAAAACTCAAAGTAATGAAGCTCAGTCTCTTAAAATCCTTTATACAATTTCAATTATAAAAAAGTAATTAAACTAATAAGTTGGGTGCAAATAATACAAGTAATACATGGTAGAGTTCTAAGTCCACCCGGACATAAGCATGATTTTAGCTACATACGGACTCTCGTCACATCGTGCGTATGTAACACCCACAATTATTAGAAAATAACTATTTAAAACACCTATGGGGATAATTTCCTCTTACAAGGTTAGGCAAGAGACTTATCTCATTTCCAAGTCCTCTTCTCAGTCCACAAATCACACTAATAGCCTCAAATCGGTGCCGAGCAATCCAAAACTACCCAAAGGTTGTACAAACTAATTAATATATTTTAAAAAGTTCATAATTTAACTATTAGAGTAATTACCCAACCCAATTTGGAAGGTTCCTAAAGTTCACCTCAAAGTCCACAGGCCCAGATTCCAGAAATTTTAGTAAATAAATGTTATCCATAAACTCACGAACAGAAATATATAATTTCTACTCCATTCCATAATCCTTTTCATGGTCTAATCCCATTTTTACCAAAATCTAGGTTTTTCAACAAAATCCTAAAATTTCCATATTTAACATACTAAAATCTCTCCATATCTATGTATTAAACTCATATTATGCAGAAATTAGTTACCTCAATGTGCTTGATGAGAAACCCTCTCCAAAGAACTCTAAAATCGGCCACAAGTTGAGAGAAATGCACAAATTAAGCCAAAGTCCTATTTTTAATCAAGGCTACTACCCAATGATCCTTCTTAGCGATCGTGAAAATGCCTACGCGAAAGCGAAGGCAAAACTGCCACGGCCCTAAAAAACACTCTCTGCAATCGCGACAGAGCCCACGCGATTGTGAAGGCCAACCCCTCCATTAATCGCGAATGCGGCCGCCCTTCGTGAACGTAATGGGAATTGACCCTCGGACCCTAGGCCCTCTACCTTCTATGTGAATGCAAACCATCCCACGTGAACGCGAAGGCCAAAGGTCCTAAACCTTCACGAACAAGACCATTTGATCGCAAACGTGAAGAAAAAAACTGCCTAGCCCCCCAATTCCTTCTCCACTAATGCGAGTCCTCCTCTGCATTCGGGAAGAAGGAAACTAGAACAGCATATCAACAATTTCAGACTTAGCTCCGGGTGGTCCGAAACTCACCCGAGCCACCTGGTACCCCGTCCAACTGCACCAATAAGTCCATAAACATAACACAGACCTGCTCGAACCCTCGGAACACGTAAAACAACATCAAAATTGAGAATCGCACCCCAAAACCAAATTGATCAACTTATGAACTTCAAACTTCTTCAAATAGCTCCGAACGCGTCGAATCATACTTAGACAACTCGGAATGATGCCAAATTTTGTGTACATGTCAAAAATCACCATTCGGGCCTATTCCTAGGCTCGGAATCCCCAACGGACCTCGATAATACTAAAGTCTACTTCAAACCGAATTTAAAGAACTTGAAAACCTTCAATGGACCAACTTTCAACATTAAGGCCCGAAGTGCTTCCGGATCACTCGAAACTCGATCCGAACACACGCCCAAGTCCGAAATCATCATACGAACCTATTGGAATCATCAAATCTCGGTTTTGAGGCTATTTACTCAAAATGTTGACTCAAGTCAAACTTGGCCATCTTAGACCATCATTAAGGATCTAAGTGTTCCGATTTTAACTTGAACCCTTCCGAACGCAAACCAACCATCCCCAAAAGTCATAAAACAGTAAAAGCACATACGCGAAGTCTTAATTAGGGGAATGGGGATCTGGAAAGCAAAATGGACGGTCGGGTCATTACATTCTCCACCTCTTAAAAGAACATTCATCCTCGAATGGGTCTAGAATAATACCTGGAGTGCTGAATAAGTGTGGATATCTACTTCGCATGTCCTCCTCGGTCTCCCTAGTCACCTCCTCGACTGGTTGGCCCCTCTACTGGACCTTTATCGCAGAAATCTTCTTAGACCTCAACTAGCAAACCTGCCTGTCAACAATGGAAACTGACTCCAGCTCACAACCCAAGCTCTCATCTAGCTAGATCGTGCTGTAATCTAACACATGCAACCTGTTGGCATGGTATTTCCGGAGCAAAGATACATGGAAAACCGGATGAACTCCCGATAGATTGGGAAGCAAGGCAAGATCATAACCAACCTCCCCAACTCGCCTCAATATTTTAAATGGGCCAATAAACCCTAGAATCATCTTGCCCTTTTTTCCGAACCTCATGATACCCTTCACCGGCGAGACTTTCAAGAGAACCTTCTCGCCTACCCTAAATGATAAATCACGCACCTTATGATCCATGTAACTCTTATGTATGGACTGTGTGGTGCAAAGTCGCTCCTGAATCGACTTTACCTTCTCCAAGGCATCCTTCACTAAATCAGTGCCATATAACCTAGTTTCGCCGGGCTCAAACCATCCTATAGGCGAACGACATCACCGACCATATAAAGCTTCAAATGGAGCCATCTCGATGCTAGACTGATAACTGTTGTTATAAGAAATCTCGGCCAAAGGAAAGAATCAATCCCACTGCCCTCCAAATTAAATCACACACGCTCTGAGCATATCCTCCAGAATCTGAACTGTCCGCTCCGAACGCCCATCAATTGGCAGATGTAAGGCTGTGCTGAGCTCTACCCGGGTACCCAAGTCGCTCTATACTGCTCTCTAGAAATGCGAAGTGAATTGAGGGCCTCTATCTAAAATGATGGAAATAGGGACACCATGCAACTGGACAATCTCCTTAATATAAATCTGGGCCAATCACTCTGAAGAGTACGTAGTAACAATTGGAATGAAGTGTGCCGACTTGGTCAGCCTATTGACAATGACCCATACGACATCAAACTTCCTCAATGTCTGCGGCAACCCAACTACGAACTCCATAGTAATGAGCTCCCATTTTCACTCTGGTATAACCATCTGCTGAAGTAGGCCACCTGACCTCTGTTGCTCATACTTAACTTCCTGGCAATTTAGACATCTCGCTACATACTTATTTTTTCCTTCTTCATCCGCCGCCACCAATAATGCTACCTCTGGTCGTGATATATCTTCGTAGCACCTGGATGAATAGAATACCAAGAACTGTGTGCCTCCTCTAGAATCTTCTCCCTCAAGCCATCAACATTAGGAACACATAGGCAACCCTGGAGTCATAGAACACCATCTTCATTGATAGTGACCTCCTTGGCACCACCCTGTAGTACCATGTCTCTAAGAACCGGCAAGTGCGGATCATCGCACTAGCGAGCCTTGATCCGCTAAAATATGAAGATTGAGCCACCAAACATGCAAGAACTAGACTGGCTCTGAAATATCCAACCTCACAAGTCTATTAGCCAAGGACTGAATGTCCAAGGCCAATGACCTCTCCTCTGCTGAAATGAATGCAAAACTACCCACACTCATGGCCTTTCTGCTCAAGGCATTCGCGACCACCTTAGCCTTGCTCAAATGGTAATATCATAGTCCTTCAGTAATGCAAGTCACCTGCGCTGCCTCAAATTAAGATCCCTCTGCTTATACAAATGCTGCAAGATATGATGATTGTTTTAAACCTCTCAAGACACCCCATAAAGATAAGGCCTCCACGTCATGAGAGCATGAACTATTATGGCCAACTCCAATCATGTACGGGGTAAATCTTCTCGTGGGGCTTCAGGTGACGTGAAGAATATGCAATAACTTGCCCCTCCTGCATCAATACACACCCCAGGCCAACGCATGAAGCATCGCAATACAAAATATACATCCCTGAACCGGAGGGCAGCACTAACACTGGTGCTGTAGTCAATGCGGTCTTGAGATTCTAAAAGCTCTTACCGCAATCATTGGACCATCTGAATAGAGCACCCTTCTAGGTCAATTTAGTCAAAGGTGCCGCAATAGTCGAGAAGCCCTCCATAAACCGACAATAATATCCTTCTAACCCCAAGAAGCAACCCATCTTTGTCGCGGTGGTAGGATAAGGCCAACTCTGGAATGCCTCAATCTTCCAGGGATCTAATTAATACCCTCATCTAATACGACATGTCCCAACAATTCCACAGAATCTAACGAGAACCCGCACTTGGAGAACTTAGCATATAGCTTCTATTCCCGCAAGGTCTGAAGCACAACTCTCAAATGCTGCTCGTGCTCCTCCATACTATGCGAGTAGATCCATATGTCATCAATGAAGATATGACAAATGAGTCAAGATATGGCCTGAACACCTAGTTCATCAAATCCATAAATGCTGCTAGGCGTTAGCCAAGCTGAAGGACATCACTAGAAACTCATAGTGCCCATAAGTTCGAAAAGCCATCTTCAGAACATCCAAAGCACGAACCTTCAGCTGATGATACCTAGACCTCAAGTCGATCTTAGAGAACACCCTGCCACCCTGCAACTGGTCAAACAAATCATCAATGCACGACAACGAGTACTTGTTCTTAATGGTAACTTTGTTCAACTGGTGGTAATCAATGCACATCTGTGTACTCCCATCCTTCATTTTAACAAATAATACTGGTGCACCCAAAGATGACACACACGACCTGATGAACCCCTTCGCGAGAAACTCCTTTAGCTGTTCCTTCAGCTCCTTCAAATCTTTCGGAGCCATGCGGTACAGTGAAATAGAGATGGGCTAGGTACCTGGCGCCAAATCAATACTGAAATCGATATCACGATTTGGTGGCATGCCTGGTAGATTGGAAGGAAACACATTGCAGAACTCCTGCACCACGGGTACTGAATCAATCGTGGGAGTCTCGGTAGCAGTATCCCGAACATAATCCAAATAAGCCAATCAATCCTTCTCGAGCATATGTTGAGCCTTCAAGAAAGAGATAACCCGAATAGATGTACTGATAGACGAACCCCTCCACTCAAATCTAGGCAACTCTAGTATCGCCAAGGTAATAGTCTTGGCATGGCAATCAAGAACATCATGGTATGGGCACAACCACTCCATACCCATGATGACCTCAAAGTCGGTCATATAGAGCAACAGAAGATTTGCTATGTTCTCATAACCACAGAAAGTCACAATACAAGGACCGATAAACCTGATCCACAATAACAGAATCGCCCACTAGCATGGAAACATATACAGAAGCACCCAAGGACTCATTAGAGACATACAAATAATGACCAAATAGAGATTCGACATATGAATATGTAGATCCTAGATCAAATAGTATCGAAGCATCCATACCACAAACAAAAATAATACTTGTGATCACGATTCAGAGGCTACTACATCTATCTGGTTAGGAAAGCATAGATTCTAGCTGCAGCGCCACCTGATTGGCCTCCACCTCTAGGGCTACCCCTACCAACCTGCCCTTCGCCTCTGGTCGGCCGGACGGCTGGTGCAATGATCATGGGCTGATGGCCTTGCTGTACTACCTTGCCCCGAAGCTTGGGAAAAAATCTCCTCATATGACCAAGCTCCCCGCACTCACAGCAACATCTCAGTGTGGAAGATGACTGACCCTGGGGACCTGAATACCCACTGGAAGAACCATAAATAGCCGGTGGATAGTAGGAGCTCTCAGAAATGGCGCTGAAATAGGGTCGCACTGGAGCACCCCGAGAAGGCGGTGGTGCTGAATATGTAGGCCTGCTAGGCTAGCCCCTCAGAAACTGACCTCTGCCATTAGACGGAGCATCACTAAACCCTCCAGAATATCGAGGCCGCTTGTCCGTCGGTGCATGCTCTCGGCCTTGCTGACGAATTCCTTCAATCCTTCAAGATATCTCCACAACCTGCTTTCAAGGAGCCCCCATCTCAATCTCTTAGGCCATAGTAACCTGGATACCATAGTGCAAGCCCACAATAAACCTCCGCACTCTCTATGCATTAGTGGAGAGTATCATAAGTGCATGGCGAGACAACTCAGAGAATCTCGCCTCATAATCGGTCAAAGACATCTAACCCTGTTGGAGCCGCTCGAACTGACCTCGTAGCTCTTCCCTCTAAGAGACGTGTGAACTGGTCCCAAGTCAAAGGAGGCAAACCCACTGGTTTGCTAAGAAGATAGGACCGCCACCATCTATGAACCTGACCCTCTAACTGAAATATGGTGAAGTCCACCCCGTTGGACTCCAATATTCTCATGTTGTGCAAAGTATCTGTAACGATCAATAATGTCATGGAGGTCCTCATGTCACTCACCACCCAAGGCAGGAGGATGGCGCTCAACGTCGCCGCTAACCAAGCCAATAATGGAATAAGCAATAAATAATGATTCTTAAACATAATATCAATTTAAAATCTCAAACTATCACTTGACAAATCTTTAACAGATAAGAACCACCAAAAAATTTTCAAGTGCCAGACCAAGAAAGAAATGTCAAGTAAAATCGGAATCCTAGCAATATCACTCAGGATTTATGCAGAGGTTTTACGGCCCGATCCAGAATAGTGTGTACTCTACTGAGGGTTAACCGACGCGAACCATTGATGCATCTAATATACTGCCGAGGCGTTTAGCGCAATCCACAAGAATAGAGAAAACTCTACAAACTCTGATCAACGACTACTACATAGATATAATAGTCTAAGAAGGCATAATTTCCGCTAACTATTGGGTACAAATAATACAAGTAATGCATGGTAGAGTCCTAATGTTACCCGGAAACAAGCATAATTTTAGCTACGTACGGACTCTTGTCACATCGTGCACATGTAGCACCCACAATAATTAGCAAATAACTATTTAAAACACCTACGGGGATAATTCCCTCTTACAAAATTAGGTAAGAGACTTACCTTATTTCCAAGTCCTCTTCCCGGTCCACAAATCACACTATTAGCCTCAAATCAGTGCCGAGCAATTCGTAACTAGCCAAAGGTTGTACAAACTAATTCGTATATGCTCAGAAATTCATAATTTAACACCTGGAGTAATTACCCAACCCAATTTGGAAGGTTTCTAAAGTTCACACCCAGGCCTACATGCTCGGATTCTGGAAAATTTTGTAAATAAATATTACATATAACCTCACGAACACAAATATATAATTTCTACTCCATTCCATAATCATTTTCTTGGTCTAGTCCCATTTTTACCAAAACCTAGGGTTTTCAAGAAAATCCTAAAATTTTCACAGTTTACATTTTAAAATCTACCCATAATCTATGTCTTAAACTCACATTATGTAGAGATTACTTACCTCACTGTGCTAGATAAAAAACCCTCTCCAAAGAGATCTAAAATCAGCCACAAGTTGAGAGAAATGAACAAACTAAGCCAAAGTTTTGTTTTTAATCAAGGCTACTGCTCAGTGATCCTTTTTCGCGATCGTAAAAATGCCTACGAGATCGCGAGGGCAAAACTGTCAACGCCTTGAAAAACTTTCTTCGTAATCGCGATAGGGCCCACACGATCGCGAATGTCAGGCCCGCCATTCATCGCGAACACGATCATTTGATCACGAATGCAATGAAAAAAATGCCCAGCCCCCAATTCCTTCTCCGCAAACGCAAGACCACCTCCAAGTTCGCGAAGAAGGAAACTAGAACCAACATATCAGCAATTTCAAACTTAGCCCCGGATGGTCCAAAACTCACCCGAGCCAACCCGGACCCCTTTAAATTGCATTAACAAATCCATAAACATAATACGGACCCGCTCAAACCCTTATAACACGTAAAAAAACATCGAAACTAATAATCGCACTCCAAAACCAAATTGATCAACATATGAACTTCAAACTTCTTCAACTAGCCCGAACGCATCGAATCATACTTAGACAACTCAGAATAATGCCAAATATTGCATACAAGTCACAATCACCATATGGACTTAATCCCAGACTCGAAATCTTGAACGGACCTCAATAACATGAAAGTCTGCTTCAAACAAAATTTAAAGAACTTGAAAACCCTCAATGCGCCAACTTTATACATAAAGCGTCGAAACACTCCCGGACCACCCGAAACTCGATCCGAACACGCGCCCAAGTCCAAAATCATCATATGAACCTATTGGAACCATCAAATCCTGGTTCTGAGGTCATTTACTCAAAATGTTGACTCAAGTCAAACTTGGCCATCTTAGGCCACCATTAAGGAACTAAGTATTCCAATTTCTACCCGACCCTTTTCGAACCCAAACCAACAATCCCCGAAAGTCATAAACTAATAAAATCACATACGGGGAGTCTTAATTAAGGGAATAAGAATCTAGAAGCAAAATGACCGGTCGGGTCGTGATGGACGGGGTCCCGAGGAGCTCGCGTGTGTTTCGGACCATTTTGGCTGCACGCTGTATAACTGATTTTCTGGTGTAGGCTAATGCTCCACGATCGGGGAGTTGGGGCTCACGATCATGGAGATGGGTCTCGTGGTAACAAAGAGGAGATATTCATGACGAGGAGTTCGCAATCGCGTATTGCCTTCGTCAGTGCTTTGCGTTCGTGCGTCAGAGTTTGCGTATAGTGGGAGCTTGGCTGCGCATTTGGCCTTCGCATTTGTGAAGATGCAGTCATGTTCGCAGTGGTATGGAAACAACAGAGCTTTGCAATCATGTTGTCTGTTCTGCGATTGCATTAGAGGTTTTAGGCAGGCGTCAGTGTTGTGCTTCACAAACGTGAGGCTTGAATCGCATTCGGAAATAGTAGTTCTAGGTAGACTTATAACTTGTGTATTTCAGGATTTTGACAACATTCTCTCAAATTTTGAACCCTAGATTTTGAGAGGGGCAATTTTTTAAGGAGATTTTCCTACAAGGTTAGAGGGTAAGTGATTTATACTCATTTGTGATTAAATTTCAAGAATCTATATAAATTATTAACTCCCAAAATAGGGAATTTTGAAGTGAAATTTGGGGTTTTGACTATGCCTTAAGAGAGTGTATTTTGAGGATTTGAGTATCAGTTTGGACCCCGATGTGAAAGCTAACTATATACTTAGACTCGGCAGGTTATGGGTCATTGATATTTGGTATTGGTTTTGGATTTTGGGCATGTGACCGGGGTGTGGTTTTGTTGAATTTTTTTAAAATTCTTCAATGATCGAGGCTTTATGGATTTGGGTTGGTTCCTATATCATTATTTGACTTCCTCGGGTGATGATTAGCTTGGATTTGCATGATTGGAGGGCTGGAATAAGGTTTCTACACGATTTGAGGTTGAAGGCTAGCTCGGATGAGGTAAGCATCTTGCCTTATCTTGTTCTGAGGGAATAACATTAGGATATGACCTTATTTGTCTAATTAGAACATATGAGAAGTGACGTATATGCAAGGTGATGAGTGTATATATGGGTGCTATGTATGATTCATGAATAGAGTAGTCTTTAGGTTGAATATGCCTTGTTTTGGATATTGTGCTTCTTGCTATCATGCTTTATATGTTTGTATAACTACATGAACTTCGTGAATCATGCTAGAGATCAAGTATAGGTTTGGTTTCTTGTTCAAACATGACACTTACTATGTGTAGCGTAACCACCGAATCTGAGTCGTAGTCGTACATGTCGCACATGCATACACTACTACTATGCTATTTTATCAGTCCACGAGAATGTGATTTGACATCCATTGACTATATACATGTATTCTTGTAAGTGCTTTATATGATATTGACTAGAATGATAGCATTTGAGTTGTCCATGCGGTTGTTATGATAATAGCACGTGGGTTGTCCATGTGGTTGTTATGATTATAGCACGTGAGTTATCCATGCAGTTGTTATAATTATAGCACGTGAGTTGTCCCTGCAGTTGTTATGATTATAGCACATGACTTTTACATGCAGTTATTATGATTATGGCATGTGAGTTTTCTATGCTGCATGTGGATAAGGATCCATCCCCCTACGATCGCCCTCTCATGATTCTCTCTTGATGGCACATATGCGAATTATGGGAAAACCGGTTAATGGTTGGACTTCGCGTATCTTCTCCATATGCAAATTCCATAGATGTATCCATAATACTTACTGCATATCTTCTCCATATGCTAGCCACAAAATGTATACATGTCTTTTATGCGTATCTTCTCCATGTGCTGCTTTACTTCAAGAAATGATTCATGGTACATATCTTCTTTATATGTCAACCTAGGTAACTTGGCTTGCTTATTTGTGCATATCTTCTCTGTATGCAACTATTGATGATTTAATTATGTTAGGCCCATATCTTCTCTATATGCACTGTTAAACTGGTACGAAACCTGTATATATCTTCTCTATATGCTGCACTGTTAGTTTGGTTACAATGCTTTTGCATAACTTCTCTATGTGCACCGATGGCCTTATCTATGCTTTAGGTTTATATTTTGATATTGTTGCTGTGTACATGTATATGTTTTGAGTAGTAGAAGTTAAGTAAAATGAACATCTTATGACTTGAAAACCTCGCTACTATTCACCGAGGTTAGTCTTGATACTTACTGAGTACATGAGTCAGTTATACTAATACTATATTGCTACACCTTATATGCAGATCTTGGAGCCGAGCTGTCATGGATGATGAAGCTAGCATTCGTATTTAAGATACTACTTTTTCATGGTAACTTAGGATTTGTAATTTTGTTTATGTAAACTTCGAACGACTATTGCATTTATTCTTTATACCAGAGTTGTGCTCTTAAACTTAGTTTCTCATGAATTGTATTACTAATCTTTGGGATATTTTATGGAATTCAACCATATTTTTTGATTATTGATGATCATTCGTTCGAGTTGAGTTATTTGTTGTTTAGCTTACCTAACCTGTTTGGTTAGGTGCCGTAGGTGGGATTTTGGGTCGTGACATAAATGAACATATTGAATAGTTATGAAAAGTTCAATTACGTGATTAGTCATAGCCATCTCTTATTCATGTTAATATTCATCCGCATTCTCTGTCTAGATGTGTCTTTATCACATCGTCTTATATGCATATACATGAGTTGGAGAGTTGGATATGGAGGAAAGTTAAGGATTTTTGCACTAATGACATTGTGAGCGAATATTATTTATGGACTACTTATTATGATTAGATCGGGTTGCACGCTGTAACATCACTTGGATATGATTCGTCCCCTGAAGTCAGGTGATTACCCATGGTACTTTTGGCCCTAAGAGCACAGGCATCCTGATTGGTGCTTTGTTTGACACTTGGACAATGTTAGGTAAATGGTTTTGTGTAGTGAGGTATTGAGGATAGATCATGAGCATGAATTTTCATCTTAGATTCATGCGATAGCTTTTATATATAATGTCGGCTGGCTCATATCATGATTAAGAAAAAATTGAGATATTTGACATTGTATTGTATTTCTTTGTCTCACAAGCATGTCTAGATTCCGGATTTACTTTGCCGTTATCTTTGAGCTTATTTGGTGATATCATGCAGTACTTCCCTGATATATTCATGCTCTTGCTTGATTATTGAATTGTTAGAAAGTGTCAGTTTCGGCCCCTCATTACTACTTATTCGAGGCTAGACTTGATACATACTGAGTATCATGGTTTTATACTCATACTATATTTTTGCGCTTCTTTTGTGTAGATTTTGAGGTAGGTACCAGCTGTATCCATCCACCTACTTAGGAGCTTGCTTTGGAGACTTTGTAGTGAGCTTCCCTCTTTGTTCCACCCACAACACATGGAGTCTCCCTCCCTTATTTATCCATTTCTATCCGTTTACTTCTTTCCAGACAGATGTCATTGCTTGGTTGATATAGTTTACACTTATTAGATACTTGTGATATTGTGACACCAGTTTTTTGGTATTGGTTGGAAAGTTGTGGTCATGTTTAGAACCTATCTTCGATTTATGGATATCATAATTTTATTTTGAGACTTATTCTACTTTTATTTATATCATAACCATGCTAATGGCCTAATTATTGGCCTATTTGATAGTTGTTGAGTGTTAGCTTGCCTATCAAGCAGGTTAGGTGCCATCACGACCTTTGGTGGGATTTTGGGTCATCATAAGTTAGTATATGAGCCTAGGTTCTAAGGATCTCACAAGTCATAAGCAGGCATATCAGAGTCTTATGGATCGATATAGAGACGTCAATATCTATCCGCGAGAGCCTATATGGCTTTAGGAACATTCACCTTTCTTGATTCCTTATCGTGCGCTGATTATTGTCTGAGTCTAAATATTTCTCTTCCACTCTCTCATATATGGTGAGAATGCGGGCTTCAGTAGTAGCAGCAAGTGACGGTGAGGTTGTACTGCCTGTTGTAGCCGTTAGAGGTAGGGCCAAGGCTACTACCAGGGGTCCAAAGTCGCAACTGGGGGTAGAGAACCTACCCTGGCCATGCCAGAGCAATGTTGTTGGATCCATCGATATATTAGGTGGAGGATCAGATCATGGATGATCATGTTGAGGCTATAGTACCACAACAACATCCAAAAGGTTTTATTGTTGCACCGGTATTTCAGACGTCCACGGCCAAGATGGTTAGGTTTATTGATGCCTTGCCTTAGGTTGGAGAGGTTCCAATGGCCTCTATCATATCTCAGGCTGGAGGGGGAGCCGAGACCCTTATCACTCATACTCCGAAACAGGCACTAGTGATGGTTTAAATGCTGAGAGCATTGCCAGTTGGCAGTGAACAACCTATTGTAGTAGCTAGATTTGTGGTTGAGCCTACTGTGCATACTGAGGAGCAGAATAGACTGGAAAGGTTTTAGATGTTACATCCTCCTCACTCTGATGGTGACGCTTTAGAGGATGCCCATGATTTTCTAGACCGATATTGTTAGATACTTCACAATTTAGGTCTGGTAGAGTCAAATGGGGTGGACTTCACTATATTTCAGTTGAGAAGAGCTGCTAGGATGGTGGCACACTTATGAGCTAGTAGGCTAGCAGGCTCATCTCCTCTTACTTGGACTCAGTTCTCCCATTTGTTTATGAAGAGGTACATCCCACACACTAGGATGGATGAGTTGAGAGGCCAGTTTGAGTAGCTTTGGTAGTATCGCATAACTGTGACTGAGTATTAGATTTTGACGAGCTCGAAACACACACTTAATTTATGTTCGCTAATCAAATATAGTATAGTATAGTATCGTATCCACAAGGATTAGATTTAAACAGTATTATCGTATTTTCTAGCTTGATCACTATCCAAGAGAATCAATAATTGAGGTTTATATGATTTCTAACTAAAATTAGCTAAGAGTCTAAAGCTATTGACTAATGACAATCGAAACAAAGATAAGCAAGGAAGTTAGCAGTGGGAGAAAATAGGGGTTGATAGGATAGGTGTAAGATAATTGTTTGGGATCTAACTCTAGATAATTCACTTCTAATGTTCAAGTGAGTCTCTCGAATTCACTCAATTATTAGTTCAAATGTTCAGCAAAAACTCCTCTCCCGATCAAGTCTTAATCTCGCGAGATGAACTTATTTAAGCACGTGAAGATATGCAAGAATGCGTAGTGGATTGATATTTAGGAAAACCTTTTTTGATTACGCAAACTGCCTATGCAGCTACTCAAACTGCCTATGCAACTCATCCCTGTGGGTTACTGACATACCCTCCTAACGTAGCTGCTCAAACTGCCTACACAACTCATCCCTGCGAGTCTGTGGAACAAACTTCTCTAAGAAGAGAACTGAGAACGCATGCCACATAAGTGGTGCAGCGCTGACTGGCCTGCTAAACTCATAGGCCTCCCACCATTTGAAGGCTGCCCCCGACAGCTAGTAGTAAATGAGCCCCCACTAGTCTCAAGAATACTCGCGTTGTGAAGGATCTGCTGGCACTTGTCTAAGAAGTCATGAGCCTACTCTGACTCAGTCCCATTGAATGCTGGACGCTTGAGTCTCCCAAAACCGCTCTAGCCTCTTTTACTCCTCGTCAATCATCGTTGGATCCACCTAGGCTTGAGCAACTGCAACCCGCTGGGCTGGTAGTACCCTCGGTGTCTAAAGTCCCTGAACCACCTGCTCTGGAGTACAGGAGGCAGGAGTATGAGCACCTTCCTCGTCCTGAGAAGTGGCTGGTGTGGCCTGATCGGAAATCGCCTGAGCAAGGCTAGTGCATACAGTCAATATCTAGGCCAAGCCTTCTGAAGGCTTGGAATCACGATGGGCACTGCTGGTGCCTGAGCTGGTCTTACCTGCTCAACCACATCTGGTATCTGCTCTTGGATGGAGCAACTGGTGGCTTCATAGGTGTAGCTCTAGCTGCTGTACGCTACACCTCAACCTCTACTGCGACCTCGGCCTCTTGCGGCCCTAGTTGGTGGTACTGGTTGTTGTTTGCCCAATCCAGTAGCATGTGTCCTCACCATCTGTGAGAGAGTAGAATAATAGAAGTTTACTTTCCGAAATCAACAAATCCACACGACAATAATACAAGAAAGTGAAGTTTCCTAACAGTTTGGTAGCCTCTTAAAGATAAGTACAGATGTCTCTGTGTCAATTTGCAAGACTCTACTAAACTTGCTCATGACTTGTGAGATCTATGTAACCTAGGCTCTGATACCAACTTGTCACGATCCAAATCTCAACATGTCATGATGACGCCTGTCACAGTACTAGGCAAGACGACAATCACCAAATAATTATGCATTTTAATTTAAAATCACGATCAATTAAGTTTAATAGTGAAAATATCATAAATAACCGATAAGAATAATTGTGACTCAAATACAAAATCCCCAAAATTCGAGTGTCACCGAGTACATGAGCTACTAAATGACAACACAGTAAAAAACTCTAATACAACTATTTGGAAAGATAGAACAGTGCCAAGTATAGCTAACATGAGGAATGTTACATCTCTATGTCTACATGTCCAATATGCATGTCACCTGTAATGCAACACAGTGATAAACTCATATATTCACACTCTCGGAGTGTTCAACCTCGCTTAGCATGCTCAATTTCTTAACACTCACAATCACTCAGCACTCGCATTTGGCACTCAGACTCAGCACTCGACAGTACCTGCGCTCATTGCTGGTATGTCAAACTCCAGAGGGGTGGATCCTGCCCAAATGCTAATACAAGCCAACATGGCATGCTGCGGCGTGCAGCCCGATTCCATTATGAATCAATAAAGCCTGGTACGGCGTACAGCCCGATCCCATGAATATCACTTACAATAAGGCCCTCGGCCTCAACTCAGCCTAAACAATTATACATGATGTAACAATAAATGATAATAGTGATTGATATATGGTATGCAAATGATGAATGTGACTAAGTACAGAATTGTAATTTAAGCAAATAACTCAATAGCAAAAATGACCTCGGTGGGTCCCAACAGTACAAGTATATGCCAAAACATGATTTCTATCATGGATCGCAACTCAATTTCACTAACACACAGGGATTACACGAATAACAACAAGATTTGGTCACTACACAGTACCACGGAATCAACCTAGTCACAATTACCACGGTGTACGCCCACACGCCCGTCACCTAGCATGTGCGTCACCTCAACCCCAACCACATAACACGTAGTTCAGGGATTCATACCCTCAGTATCATGTTTAGAAGTGTTACTTACTTCAAACTGCTTCTGCCTCGCGAATCCGCCTCCGCACAATCAATACAAGCTATAAGAATCGATTCCATACAATAAAGCTAAGTTATTTAACCAAAGTAAAAAAGTCAGCCCCGGGCCGATGTTTCAAAACCCAACAAAATTTACAAAATCCGAACATCCATTCAATAACGAGTCCAACCATACAAAAATTATCCAATTCTGACCATAAATCGACAGTCAAATCCCCAGATCCTACTCTCCAATACATGGTTTAAAAATCCCTAAATTCTAACAGATTCATGACAAATAGGTGAAATAATCAATGGGTATTTGAAATACATGGACAAAAGTGATAAAAAATTACTTACCTCTTGAATCTAGTGAAAACCCCTTCAAATATCGCCTCTATCCGAGCTCCCAAAGTCCAAAAATGAAGAAAATACTCTAACCCTCGCATCTATCTATTCTGCCAGGTCAACATAACCGCTTTTGTGGTTAAAGCTTTGTATCTGTGGAAAGTCACTAGACCCACGACCTTCCACTTTTGCGGCCAAAAGCTCGCACCTGAAGCCTCGTGTCCGCATCTGGGCGTTCAGGCCAAAATCCCAAACTCCACACCTACGGTCTCCTCGTCGCACAACGCTTTCGCTTATGTGGAAATTCACCCGCTTTTGGGGCCTTCCTGCCTTGAATCCAGTCCGCTTCTGCGACCAAAGCTCCGCACCTGCGGTACCGCATCTACGGTAACACCTACCCCAGGTGCGAACGCACTAGAGAACATACCAGCACCTATGCAAGTCCAAAATTCCGCCTGATTCCATTCCGAATCACACACGAGGCCCCTGGAACCCCATCCAAACATACCAACCCATCCTAAAACATCATACAGGCTTAGTCAAAGCTTCAAATCATATCACATAACACCAAAAACGCAAATCGTGCCTCAATTCAAGCCTATTGAAACTAATGGATTTCAAACTTCTATAATCGATGCCGAAACCTATCAAACCAACTGCGATTGACCTCAAAATTTGCACACAAGTCATAAATGACACAACATACCTATTCCAATTTCCGGAACACAAATTTGAGCCTGGCAACAAAAAAGTCAACTCTTGGTCAAACTTCTCAATTCCCAAACTTCAACGTTTCCAACTTTTGCCAACTCAAGCCAAAAGCACCTACGGACCTCCAAATAAATATCCAGACACCCTCCTAAGTAAAAAAATCACCATATGGAGCTATGGGAAACACCAAAAATCCATTCCGGAGTTATGTACACATAAGTCAACATCCGGTCAACTCTTTCAACTGAGGCTTCCAACCTTGGGATTAAGTATCCGAACACATTCCGAAAAATCCCCGGAACTAGACCAACCACCCTAGCAAGTCACATAATAACAAACGAGCATAGAATAAGCAATAAATGG
>MCJB01018527.1:64611-174980 GCA_002018475.1 Nicotiana obtusifolia | reverse complement strand
AGAGGGGGACATGGCTATAATACTCAAAACGATCGGCCGAGTCGTACACCCACATATATAGCCCGCCTTGTCATGCCACATGTGCAAATATCAATAATAACAATAGCACAGACAAATCACGTGCGAACACCTCAACAATCCTCTCAACAATATCACATGTGCCAAAAATATAACGACACAATATAAAACCTCGCACCACATCTACCCATATGCATTAACGTTTCCTCAAAACAATTCCAATACGACAACCACACGTAACCCTCAGCTCAACAACACTGAGTACAACAACAACAATAATAACACAGGAGTACAACAAGTTAATCAACACAGGAATCACAAAAGACAAAGAACGAAAGAGCGAGCTCACATCAAAATACATAACAAGTAATAATGGTTTCGAATAAGAATAACTCAACAACGAGAGAGATAATGGGTAACAACAATATCAAATAAGAGTAGCTCAACAATAGGAGAGATAACGTGTACCAATTATTTCAAATAAGAATAACTCGACAATAAAAGAGATAACATATAACATCGACCTCAAATAGGGATAAGTCAACAATGGAAGAGGTAACATGTAACAACAACTTCAAATAAGGATAAATCAAACAATGGAAGAGATAACGATAACATCAATTAAGGAATATCAGAGCATATCGACATTAAAGGGTAGAACATGAATCAATCAACTTCAAATAATGCATGTAAAGGTAAATTACCAATGAAGGATATAACATGGTAAGACAACTTACTTTTAATGTACATATGAACCTAAGAGTCTAAATTGGTCAAATATCCACATATAAGCTGTGTACACACTCGTCACCTCGTGTACACATCTTTCACGAAGTTCAAATAGCACAAACAAACAAATCCCTACAGGGTAGTTCCCCACATAACGTTAGGCAATTTATTTAACTAAAAAAGCTCTTCATCAATACTCTAAAATAGCTTTTCCTTTACAATTCACCTCCATTTGGCTCAAATCGAACCAAAATTGACTTAATCACATCAAAAAATGCAAGAGAAATAAGTTCCAATAAATAAGCCTATGATCTTTACACAATTCCTCAAAAGTCAATAAAAGTCAACCCCGGGCTTGCCCAGTCAAAACCTTGGTCAAAGGGTAGATTCCGACTACCCATAACCCTAAAAGTCCATACATGTGTTTCGTTTCAAAATCCGAGTCCAAATCGACTCTAAAAAAATCAAATTCTCATTTTTCAAAATTTAAGCAAAGTTTCTCAAAATTTCACTTTTATTCTCGTTATTTCGATGTTAAGAATGAAATATAATCATGTAAAATAGTTGAAAATTGATCAAAATCACTTACTCAATAACTGTAGATGAAAATCCCTCTTCAAAATCGCCTCCTATCGAGTCTAGGGTTCCAAAATATGAAAATGAAATCAAATTCCTGTCCCTCAGCTTTTATGTCCAGTCGCAGGTGTCGCAAATACGACATGGGGAAATGCGAGGAAATCATCGCAAAAGCGAAACTCCTCACATCCCTGCTGTCATCGCAAATGTGACGACTGGTTCGCAAATGTGAACATTGGACCATGGCAAAAGCGATAGTCTGATCGCAAATGCGATCACTGCTAAGCTCGGATCCCCTTCGCAAATGCAAACATAGTGTTCGCAAATGCGAACCTAGAAATGTCAAGAAATTCTCATAAATGCAATCTCCAACCTCATAAATACGAGTGTCGCAAATGCGAACAAATCCTCACATTTGCAAGACCTGCAGCATCTGATCAAAACCAGCAAACTAAAACTCTTTTCCAACACTCCGAAATGTGTCCGAAACTCACCTAAGCCCTCGGGGCTCCAAACCAAACATTACACAAGTCTAAAAACAAAACACGAGCCTGCTCGCGAGATCAAATTATCAAAATAACATCTGAAACCACGAATCGGACCTCCAAAACACTTGAAATCAACATGAAACTCAAGAACTTCTAAAAATACAACCGCACGTTCGATTCCTATCAAATCAACTTGGAACGATGGAAAACTTTACGGACAAGTTCCAAATGACAAAACGGACCTATTCCAAGCCCAAAATAGAAATACAAACACGATAGCTATGAAGTAAACCTACGGTCAAACTTATTAAAATTCTAAGACTTTAAATTGCCAATTTTCGGCAAAATAACACAAATCAACCTACGGACTTCCGAATTTGATTACGGACATACGCCAAAGTCTAAGATCACGATACGAACCTATCAGAGCCATTAAAATACTGTTACGGCATAGTTTTCACAAAAGTCAAACCTCGGTTAATATTTTCAACTTAAGCCTCTAAAGTGAGAATCACTCATCCAAATTCATTATGAATCATCCGAAAATCAAATCCGACCATGCACGCAAGTCATAATACATAATATGAAGCCACTCAAGACCTCGAACCACTGAACAGAACCTTAAAGCTCAAAACAACCGGTCAGGTCATTACAGTTGGGCTGGGTAAATCTCACAATTGCGAAGAAAATGTTCGCATTTGCAAATTGTCAGAGATTGCATTTGCGACATAGTGTGTTCTTGAGTTATCTTTGCATTTGCGAAGGTTGGGTGTTCACATTTGCTAACTAAATGTCGCATTTGCGGCATCTGGGGCCTTTGTGACAAGGTTCACATTTGCGACCCTTATCTCGTATTTGCAATGTTCGCAATTACAAACAAGACTTCGCAATCGTTATATCTGCAGCTAGATAAAAGTAGGGAGAATATGGACTTAGCTCATTTTCATACCATTTCTCAACCCTAAGCACTCTAGAGATGATTTTCCAAGAGAATTTTCTTTCCAAAATCATTGGTAAGCAACTTTAATCGATTTCTTTTTAATACCCGTTATTTATCATGTGTCTCAAGCATCAAATCTAGGATTTCCATGGTAGGAATTAGGGATTTGGATAGAAATTGGGGATTTTGTAAAACTGAGATTTAGACCTCAAATTGAGGTCGGATTTCGAAACAATTCACTAACCAGGCTGGGGGGTGAATGGGTAATCGGGTTTTGGTCCGAACCTTAGATTTTGACCAAGTGAGCCCGGGGTTGACTTTTGTTGACTTTTTAAAAAACAATAAAAATTGTACCTTTTTCATTGATGAGTAGTTTCTTAAGCTTATTTTGAACCATTTGATCGATAATTTCCTAGATTTGGTTGGTTTAGACGCTTTTTCAAAAGGCGAAGCGGTGGTTGGTTGATTTCTTTGATTGCGGAAGTGAAGTAAGTGTTGTGGTTAACCTTGACTTAAGGGATTAGGACTTGTTGGTCTATTTGCTATGTGTCTTATACCTGGGGACAACATAAATGTGACAAGTACCTATGCATTGTCATTGAGTTAAAGTATGCAGGTGGAAATTGTTTCTTTGTATTATATTGTTCCGTTAATTATGATATCCATGCTTAGTTAGATTATTACTTCTTTGATTATTCGTTTTGTATTTATTGCTTGTTTTAAAGTTGTTGAATATTTTTGGAAGTTAAAGTTTGACATCACGACAGCATATTTGATGTTAAGTTATTGTCTGCATTGTTTAATATTTGAATTCATATTATTAATATTTCATAGTGAGAAAGAGAGTAAAAGCACGAAGGGTGATGCCGTGCCAGTTCATTCATATTATCATTATTACATGGTGAGGAAGAGAGTAAAAGCACGAAGGGTGATGCTGTGTCATTTCATTCATACTATTGTATGGTGAGGACGATAGTAAAAGTGTAAAGGGTGATGCCATGCCATTTTCATATCATTGATTTGATTGATTTCTGCTTTTGGTGATTTACTCGGTTACTTCGTGATTTCATACTTGCCGTATTTACTATATCTTCCCCTTTTCACATGTCCCCTCCAGTTAGTAATTTATCATTCTTCGTTATTATTGCTACTTTATATACACTTGTACAGGTTTATTTATATAGGTATCATAGCCTCGTCACTACCTCGTCGAGGTTAGTCTTGCCACTTATGGAGTACATTGGGTCGGTTGTACTTATACTACACTTCTTGTGCATATATGGATATTGGTCCCATCAGTGCGTGAGGTGCGTCAGCTTGGATCATTATGGAGACTCGAGGTAAATCTGCTAGCATCCACAGACCCTGAAGTCCCCTTCCATTTCCCGCTTTTACTGTTTATTTCTTTCAAAACAGTTGTATTTATTTCAGACCTTATTTGTAGACTTCTAGTTGCTCGTGTACTCGTGTCTCCGGATTTCTGGGAGTAGATATTGTCACGTGGTTTATGTCAGTATTGTGTTAGACTTGACTTTTATTTCTCGTTGAATATCATTATTGTGTTTTTAACTGTTAAAATTGGTTAATTAACTATTTAACATCGGCTTGCCTAGCAAGTGGATGTTAGGCGCCATCACAACACCAAGGTTGGAACTCCAGGTCCTGACAAGTTTCCTCAAATCCCCCATTTCTTCACTTTAATCCACTAATTTAAATGCTAAAACAAAGATGGAATCATGATATAACAACAAATCCGAGTCAAAAACACTTACCCCGCTGCAAGACGTGAAAATCCCCTCCAAGGTCGCCCAAAGCCGAGCTCTACAACTCAAAATATGAAAATGGTACTCTAACCCTCGATTTGGAATTAAATATCTGTTGCCCAGCCGTTCCTTTTTGCGATCACGAAAAGTTACTCATGATCGCGAAGAACAAAAGTTCACTGCCTACCACAATGGTTTACGCGAGTGTGAAAACTCTGTTGTGAATTTGATGCTAAACCAATCTGCCCCTTCTCGAATGTGGGCAGGACTCGCTATCGCATAGGCTTAAAGCCTGCCTCTTCACATGTCCACTCCAATGCGCGAACGCGTGAACCTTCGATCACGATGATCTGAGACCTCACGGCTTCGCGAATGCATGCCCAATATCGCGAAGACGTAGACTAACTTCCGCCAATCACCAAACAACCCTTTGCGATCACGTACATTACCTCAGGATCGCGTATAAGGAAACTAGATATAGAGAATTCTACAGTTCAACAAGTCCCAAAATGAGCCAAACATGTTCCGAATCACACCCGAGGTCTTGAAACCCATTCCAAACATAACAACAGGTCCTAAAAAACGATACGAACTTAGTCGAAGCCCCAAATCACATCAAACAACACCGGAATCATGAATGGCACCCCAATTCAAGCCTAATGAACTTATAAACTTCTAACTTGTAAAACTAATGTCGAATCATATCAAACCAAATCCGATTGACCTCAAATTTTGCACAGAAGTCATAAATGACAAAACGGACCTATTCAAACTCCAAGAACCAAAATCAGAATCCGAAATCAACAAAGTCAACTCTCGGTCAAACTTCTCAACCTTCAAAACTTTTAACTTTCCAACTTTCACCAATTCAAACCAAAATGACCTACGGACCACCAAATCAACATCCGGACATACGCCTAAGTCCAGAATCACCATACCAAGCTATCAGAACCATCAAAACTCCATTCTAGAGTCGTCTACATTAAACTCAAACTTCGGTCAACTCTTTCAACTTAAGCCATCAACCTTGGGACTAAGTGTGTCATTTCACTCAAAAATATCCCCGAAACCGAACCAACCACCCCGACAAGTCACATAACTATAATTAAACATAGAAGACTTGATAAATGGGAGAATGGGACTAAAATACTCAAAATGATCGGCTGGGTCGTTACATAAAGTAATTTAAAAATATTGTTATATGAAATTTTAGTTTTTTCCACACTTATTACTCTTTTCTATGAGCTAGCTTTCCATATGTAATTAAAATTGAATTAAAAGATGCACATTAATAGTACGTGACCACGATTTTATAAAATATTTCAATCCATTTCACTCAAATAAACTAATATTTTGGATGGAGAGAACAATTACGAGCTTTGTACTAATTCTCATATGAATTATCTTTATACAAGAAAACATCCTAAAGCGTCTGCTTCAACAACATCTGCATGCCTACAAATGTATCAGAGCATGAGATTTAATTTATAAATTATACTATTACTTAATTATTTTATCATTTAATTTAAATTTGAGTGACATAGATATCATAGGATAGCAAATAAAGTAAAATCAAATAGTGACTTCTCTGTATAGTTTGAGTAAAATTTAGTTCATTGTCACGATCCAAAATCCAACTAGTCGTGATGGCATCTAACCCAACCCGCTAGGTAAGCCAAGTAATATTCAACACATCTCATATGAGAATAATAAGAGTAAAGGAGTAAAATGACCGAATACCCACTCAAACTCCCAAGGATTGGTAGTACAAGTCATGAGCTTCTAACACTTAGAATTTACTAAGTTTGTACGAAATAAATACACCATCTGTTCGAAATATACATAAACAAAATTTAAAAATCTAAAGCTACCAAGGACAAGTGGCATCTATCCCTGGAACGCAGGTACATCTTCAATGCCAGCTCCGCCATACACAGCAACATCAACTCCAAGATCTACACACAAGGTGCAGAAGTATAATATGAGTACAAATGAATAAGTAACAAACCTAACCTTAGGTCGAAAGCAGTGACGAGCTCGAAAGAAGGTCAGTGTCCATCACCTATTGCCAAAAACAATCCATAGCATTACAGTGAAGACAATAAAGGTATATAACTCAAGAGACGTAATGCTCAGCTCGTTCACAGATACGAGAAAGTAGACACGCTTTTCAAGTATAACAGTCCAAGTTTAAATCTTACCACTGAGATGAATTGAACATGAGTTTATCAAAAGAACTATGTTTTTTCCCAATTACAATATCATATAAGACTTTTCATTTACCATTTAGCGTGAGAAAATTGCATCCATATGCCTACATGTCAAATATATGGCCCACATAAGTCATCAATCCGCTTAAGCCTCAATATGCATACATTATCGCAGAAACACAATCCACCAATATAACACGGAATATCAGAATATGCCTCAATGCAGTTCAAGCTCGTGTCATGTACAAGGACACCAATAACATGTGCGACAACATATCAATAGTGCACAGAGACAGATATATAACATGCAGAAGTGACTATCATGTTTGTGTATTGTAACTATGGCTAAAGCAAATAGCTCATCATGGCAAAAATAGCCCTATCTTGTGTCCAACAATTGAGTAGTGATCCTAGACATGATTTTTAGCATGAATAATATAACACGTATTCACATAAATAGGGAAAACATGATATCAAAGAAGCGTGATAGCAAAACAAGTGTTATCAAAACCACGAATCGTCGGTCAAGATCAATCTCTTAAGTTCTTAAACTTCAAACTTCGAACAAAGCGTTTGATTCAAGCCTAACCAATCCGGAATGAACCCAAATGTTGCATACATGTTCCTAATGACATATCAAACCTATTTCAACTCTCGGAATAATAATTTGAATCCGATAACATAGAATTCAATTCCCGGTCAAACCTATGAACTTTCCAAACCTTCAAATTGCCAACTTTCGCCAAATAGTGCTGAAACCTTCTAGAAACATCCAAATACAAATTCGGGCATTTGCCAAAGTTCAAAATCACCATCCGAACCCAACGGAACCATCAAAACTCAGATCTGGGGTCAAATACACAAAAGTCAAACTTGGTCAATTCTTCCGACTTAAAGCTTCCTATTTAAGAATCCTTCTTCCAAATCAAGTCATAATACACCATATGAATTACTCATGACCTCAAACCACCAAACTGAGTGCAAATGGTAAAAACGACCGAGCGGGTCTCTCACTTAAAATACGTTCGTCCTCGAACATGCCAAGAGCCATTCCAAAGCCATCGAATCACCGTATAACCTCACCATACGTATGCCCGTGGGTGTTCCCACGTCACCCCAATCATTATAATCTTGACAACACAACCTAACTGAAGATCCTTACTTCAACCTTAGTCCATAAACCTTAGAACCCCAACCCCAACATCCGAATTTCATTATAAGACTCGATTCTCGCATCTATACACTGTATAAGTCTTCGCAAGCTGAATCAAGCCATAACCATAACCCAGCATGTAATCACATGCTATGCCACATAACCAGATTCTCATAGCAATAACATTCGATCATAATAGCTGCTCAATAACAAACCGAGTACCGGCATCAAACCTCATATCAAATAAAACCTTGCTATAAACCTTTGTACACTGCCAATGATGAAAGAAACATGTAGAAACTCATAACCACTCTACCAGCAAGTCGTGGAGCTTTCTTGACCCCTAAGAATTATTTCCAAATTCTAAGCTGACTAGAGACGTTATTCTTCCAAGCATACCTGAATCAAATCTGATACAACTCATTCTAGGTCCGGTAAACTCCCCTTATCCAGTACAAGCTGTTCAACTGACATGCTATGCAATTACCATCTATAGCCACATATCATGCAATCCGTACACCAAAATTCTCGGTTCCACAACAACTCAAATGTACCCAAAAATGGAAAGAGAATCAAATGAGAGAGCCGTTCCGCAAGCTCAATAGATACCACCACAAGCGCACTGCTATGTACCCATCACACAAAGGAGAACCAAACCATACAAGATAAACACAAAAGATCACATCCTAACATAACTCCGCAGCGACGTGCGACCCAATCCAAACACCAGTCCACATGAAATACCTCGAACCATGATGCTCATAATCAACAACCATATGCCAGACTAAAAATATGCGATGTGCATGATCATAACCATGGAGAAACAGATAGAACAATATACCACAAACAGGAAAATCATAACCAAGGAGCAATCAACCATTCAACAACCCAAAAGCCATCTCGCTCAAATTCCGCTACAAGGCCTAAACACCCTTCAACATAGCCATGTGTACATAGTCAATAGTCTCACAACCTATCATAGCATAGAAGCAACACACAGAACAAATCAGACACGAATAAAATCAACTCTAACCGATGACACACCCTTCAACAGTAGTTGTGCTGAGCAAACAAATCCGACCTAATGTTGAATACACATTCTCATTAGGCTTGCCAGTGGCCTCCAAATTGATCCTGATACTCCCAAAATGAGTAGATAACCTTACCAAAGATCTACTGAAACCTGTCTATAGCACATACCTTGAGATGTCTAACTCTTGCCATATCTTTAGTGTCCACAGCCAAGGAATAGTCTACCTCTGAGACTCGACCACCCAAATGACTGGGATATCTCTCATGCACTATCATCTCGCGAGAAATACTTCCATAATTCTTCTATCTACATAGAAAAATCTAAACATCAACAGTCGATCAACCATGCAATTATCGTAATTCCAGTCAAGCATCTGCAGTAAAAACACAATGCGCCTTTTTGAAATGCACACTCATCTCAGGTGATACCAAATAGTACCAGCATTTTCTAAACATTTGAAACCTTTTGTGCTGTGGAAAATTCATGACCTTCCCTTCGAAACGGAACCACAACCTTGTGCATATAAATCTCAATCCCAAACATCACACCGCATCTATCATGCCAATATATGAAAATAGGAGAATCCCATTATTTTCTCTGAATCACCAGCAGAATACATATTCCATCAGCCAGAAACCTTCCACCTGACCCCATCTAGGAGAAGATCACAATGTGCAACACACTCCTCATGCCTATACAAAGCATCTGCCCTAAGCCGTGGTCAAAATCATAGGGAACTCTTCAAAACCCTTTAGCACAACACCAAGCCATCAGAACCGAATCCCTCTAACTTAACAAAGTCACGTAGGTCTCCAAATTGGAGAGTATTTCCACAAAACACCGGTAAGGTCTCGCCACATCATAAGAACCAAAAGAACCAATCATATGCGTTACCATGTTGACCAATCTACCACCAAGCTGTCCTATTTCTCTGAGTTCCTTCCAAATTGCATTCAAGTTAACACTTCTGCTAGCTAGTACACTATGATCCTTAGCCCAAAGCTCGCTACAAGAGATCCTGTCATGAAACCTCGCCGTCCTAAATCCCATAAGCCATTGTATACAAAAATACCGTGAGTCTCGACACCATACAATATAAATCTCAGATCTTACCATTTTCAAATTTGAAAATTCCTCAAATGACACATATGAATCTTAAGGCCATTAGAACCTTCTCAAAAGTCATCCACCCTATTCTAATATTAAATTCACCGCCCAAACAAGCCGAACGACCTGTGATCCATTATCAAACAAACACCCTAAAGAAGTAACCCCACCTTAACATAACCGAGTAACTTCCTTTTCTTAGAACGTTACATTCATCATGAATAACAAACCCAAATCACTCCAAGTTCTCCGTATCCATAAAGTGTAATCCATCATGCACCCAGAAACTTCCTTACTAGAGTCATTCTCGAAATCCACCTCTTCAAGTCATAACCGATCTACAAGTATGACTTAGACCAAAACTAACGTAACACATGACCATGCAATCTGATCATCGAGAGTAGCCTCCCCCACTTGGCTCAAAGCCATAGATCACAACATCCGATAACCCACAGTATCCTTACTCCATTACTGCCATAATCCCGTACTGCAATTCAACTAAACCATTTATGAACTCATATAGAACTAATCATAAAATACCTCAAATATTCTACTAAACGCACATTCATTCTTGTGATAGTCGAGCCAACCTCGTCAAGTGATCCAAACCCAATTGCCACACATATAACTCACTGGTAGAAGAAAATTTCTCCACAAAAACATCACAGGGGTCACACAACCTCAAAATATTTCGTAGGATAAAACCCACTTGCTTAGCCTTAACTAGCACCCCTCTATGACCCCATCATTGGTCATAATCACTATGTGATCACTTAATCTTCTCGAGTCTAAACTTGACAACAAGACATAAGATTCTACTCCATCCCACACATGAACAACATGAAAGATCCCTCTACACACTCATAACTCGAGATTGTACAACACATCAAGATAGAAATCAAGAACCCAATAGTCCTTTTTACATACCCAACAAACTCTTCTCGTCACATCCAAGCCATCGGAACACATCTCGCGGTCACATTATACTCATCATAGCTTTCCAACCACTCACCACACAATCAATCCCACCCTTAGGGATACTACCGGATATATGGGTCCAAAAGCACATACCCACACAACTAAAACCACCGAGTCGAAGCTACAGTCTAAACCTAGCCTCAAGTCCTCCAGACTGGCCTAACACCATAACACAAAGAATGCATCTTGCACCTCATCCACGACATCACGGGCCGTCAATGCACAATCGATACCGAGTACTCGATATCACGTATGAGTTAGTGGGAGGAGTTCAAAGAAATACGCTTCAAGATAAATCAGTGTCGTACGATAAGGAAAGAAAGATGCAAAATTTTCCTACATGTCCTGTAGCCTCTCGAAGATAGGTATGGACGTCATCATACTGATACGCAAGACTCTACTAGGCATTTTCTTATGACTCATAGAACCTATCAATCTACAGCTCTGATACCAACTTTTCACGATCCAATATCCAACTAGTCGTGATGTTACCTAACCAGCCTGTTAGGTAAGACAAGTTTTCAACACAACCCATATGCGAATAATAAGAGTAAATGAGTAAAAAGACTGCATTTCTATTCAAACTCCCAAGGATTGGCAGTACAAGTCATGAGTTTCTAACACTTAGTATTTACAAAGTCAATACGAAGTAAATACACCATCTATTCGAAATATACAAAAACCAAATTTCAAAAAATCTAAAGCTGCGAAGGACAAGTGGCAGCTATCACCGGAACGCAGGTATCTTTAATGCCAGCTCCCGCCATACACAACAACATCAACTCCAAGATCTGCACCAAGGTGCAGAAGTGTAGTATGAGTACATTCGACCCTATGTACTCAGTATGTAACAAACTTAACCTCAGGTTGAAAGTAGCGACGAGCTCGAAGTAAGGTCAATATCCATCACCAATTGCCAGTAACAATTCATGACAATGTAGTGAAGACAATAAAGGTATATAACTCAAGAGATGTGATGCTTAGCTCATTCACAGATATGGAAAAGTAGACATGCTTTTCAAGTATAATAGTCCAAGTCTAAATCTGATCACTGAAATCAATTAAACATTTATCAAAAGAACTATGTTTTTTCCCCAATTACAATATCAAATAAAACTTTTCATTTACCAGTTAGTATGAGGAAAATGCATCTCTATGCCTACATATCAAATATACATGTCAAGTTATCTAATGTTATATCACTGCCTAGCATAAGGAAGGTACGTCTCTATGCCTATATGTCAAATATATATGTCAAGTAATCAAATGTCTTATCACTGTCTGGCATGAGGAACATACATCTCTATGCCTACTTGGCAAATATACATGTCAAATAATCAGTCTCACAGTGAAATCATTAAGTTCACACAATCTTAGCACACTCAAAGTGCCTGTCTCAAATGCCCTACTTGATCACACACAATAAATATATATCAAATCAACAATTTCACCATGGATCCATCAAATAATCACACTTAGCACTATACGTGTCACGACCCAAAACTCACATGTTGTGATGGTGCCAATTGCAATACTAGGCAAGCCGACATTCACCATTAACCCACGTATTTTAAATTTGGTAAACATAATAAGATAAGTTCAAGAGAAAATCTCATACATACTGAACCAAAACACCGGAACCCAATACAAAATTTTCCCAAAATTCCGGTGTCACGGAGTACATGAGCATCTATACAATAACACAGTCTGACAACTGAAACACTGTCTAGGAAGGTAGAACATTATAAACGAAACTAAAGATAAAGAAGGAGAGTCAATGTCTGCGGATGCCAAGGAAGCTACCTCGATAATCTCCAAACAGATGAAGTTCTAGAAATTAACAACCACCGTGCCCGGAAATACCTGAATCTGCACACGAGGTGCAGAGTGTAGCGTGAGTACAACCAACTCAATCAATAGCAAGTCTAACCTTTGGGCTGAAAGCAGTGACGAGCTCAACCAATACAGTCAAAATACATGATTTAACAGTATAGAAATGACGGGAAATAGGACAATTATATCTCATAAAAACCCACAATCTGTTCGTACACAGTACAGGAAATGTAGACATTCTTTCAGGTTAACAAGTAAGCTCAATACGGATAAAATATGCCAAGTCTAAATGATATGAGGAATATGACATCTCTATATCCTCACATACTCACACTCTCAGAATATTCAACATGACTGTCTCCATTCTCACTCATCACACTCAGTCATCCAACATTGTATGGTACCCGCTGTAGCGTGCAGTTCGATCTCATCATGAATCAATAGAACCTGCACCCACTGCTGGTATGTCAAACTCTGGAGGGGCGGATTCTGCCCAAGCGCTAATAAAACCTGATGCGGCGTGCAGTCCGATCCCATCATGAATCAATAATACATGTTGCGGCGTCCATCCCGATACCATCATGAGTCAATAGTACCCACTGCGACATGCAGCCTGATCCCATCAATATCACTCACAAACAGGCCCTCGATCTCACTCAGTCATCAATCTCTCCAGTCTCTTGGGCTTACAACATTCATGCCAAGCAGCCCAAATCAATGATACATGACGTGAAAATAAATGATAACAGAGACTGAGATATGATAGGCAATGATGAATCCGACGGAGTACATAACTGCAAATTAAGCAAATAACTCAACATCAAAAGAACGACCGATGTAGATCTTAATAGTACCAGCACACAGCCTAAATATAATTTCTAACATAAAACATAGCTCAAGAACTCTAACAGATAAAGTGACTACACAGTCCCACGAAATCAACTAAGTCATAATTACTATGGCGTACGTTCACACGCCCGTCACATAGCATGTGCATCACCTCAACACCGATCACACAACATGAAATTCAGGGATCATACCCTCAAAACCAAGTTTAGATGTGTTACTTACCTCGAACCGTGCAAATCTCTACTCTAATAATCTCTTGCCTCGCGAATCAGCCTCCGAATGCCTCGAATCTAGCCACAAACAACTCTATACAGTCAACACAAGCTATAGGAATCAATTCCATATGAAAAAGCTAACTTATTAATCAAAAGTCAAAAAGTCAACTCAAAACGTCAACCCCAGGCTCACGTCTTGGAGTCCAACAAAAGTTACAAATTCCGAACACCCATTCAACCACGAGTCCAACCATATCAACATTACTCAAATCCGATCACAACTCGACCTTCAAATCCCCAAATTAAAGCCTAGGAAGTTGCTACAATTTTGCCCCAATTTTCAACCCAAAACACTAATTAAATGATGAAATCAGTGATATATTCATGTAATTTAACCAAATCCGAGTTAGAATCTCTTACCCCAATCACTCCCTTGAAAATCTCTCCAAGAATCGCCTCAATCCGAGCTCCCAAAATCAAATTATGAAATATGACAAACCCTTGTTTTGAATTCTTTTATTCGGCTGAGACGTCCCTTCTTCGCAATCGCGGGAAATGCTTCGTGATCGCGAGGCATAACTTCACAGGCTGCCCAAATTGCTCCATACGAACCCGAACGCAATACAATGGCTTCTCAGACCTACGCGATCGCGAACGACTTCACGCGATCTAAATGAACAAATGCGCGTGAACCCCAGCCTTCTCTTTCCTTCTGTGCGGACGCGACTAAGACTACGTGTCCGCGATACATTAACTGCCCAAGCTACACAATCGCAGGCCTTACCTCGCGATCGCATAGAACAACTTATCCATCAGTGACCAACAACCCCTCGCGATCACGACATCACACTCGCGATCGGGTATAAGAAAACCAGTAGCAGAAACTAGCAGTTCCTCCAAGGTTCAAAATGCTCCGAACATGATCCGAATCACACCCGAGGTCTCCGACATCTCAACCGAACATACCATCAAGTCCTAAAACACGATATGAACTTAGTCGAGGCCTCAAATCACATCAAACAACATCAAAAACTCGAATCGCACCCCAATTCAAGCAAAATGAACTTATGAACTTCTAACTTCTACATTCGATGTTGAAATCTATCAAATCAACTCCGATTGACCTCAGATTTTGCACGCACGTCATAAATGACACAATAGACCTATTCTAACTTTCGGAACCAAAATCCAAGCCTGGTAACCACAAAGTCAACTCTCGATCAAACTTCTCAATTCTCCAAACTTCTAATTTTTCCTACTTTTGCCATTTCAAGCCAAAATCATCTACGGACCTCCAAATCACTATCCGTACAAACTTCTAAATCAAAAATCACCATACAAAGCTATCAGCACTGTCAAAAATCCATTTCGGAGTCGTTTACACATAAGTCAACATCCGGTAAACTCTTTCAACTTAGGCTTCTAACCTTGGGACTAAGTGTCCCAATTCATTCCAAAACATCTCCGGACTCAAACCAACCACCCCCGCAAGTAACATAACAATAGTTTCGCATAGAATAATCAATAAATGAGGCAACGGGGTTACAACACTCAAAACGACCGGTCAAGTTGTTGCAGTTCGGGTGCCTGACATAACTGCCCATTATCGAGCACGTGTATATAACATTGTGTCAGCATCCACTACTGTCATGTCGAACTCTAGAGGGGCAGATCCTACCCAAGCGCTAATCATAATCGCATAGCCCAAATAGTGGGGCATGGTGCATGCGTAGCCTCAAATAAGTATAGGTTAGCCCAATGTGGGGCCTGATGTCACGACCCCAAATCCCAACCATGATCGTGATGGCGCCTCTAATGAAGACAAGGCCAGCCAATTCAACTAAACTTCATTCAAACAGTTAAACAATACAAAAATAATATAAGTACGGTTTACTAATAGCAATTTACGGCAAAATACAGTGAACCATCCCGACTACAGCCCGAACCGGGGTGTCACAAAGTCATGAGCAACTAATGAAAATCCTAATAATAAGATTACTAATATAATATCTTGGCACAATTGTTCGAAGATACTGGAAATAACAAGATAAAAGAGATACGGGACTGCGGACGCCAACGGCTACCTCGTAGTCTCTGAATCGCTGCTTTGACAGTAGTAATCAATGTCTCGGAGCGGAACCGATAATGCCTGAATCTGTACACATGGTGCAGGGAGTAATGTGAGTACGTCCAACTCAATGAGTAATACATATAAATAATGACTGAAAGTAAGAAACATATAAGGCTTAGAGAAATCCACAACGAAACAGTAACACGTAAATATCACAAGTAAATAACATGCAGTAAATGAAAACAACACCAACACAACAAAATGCATTACACAACATGACTCTCGTGGTGGCATGCCACCCGATCCCTGGGTACCCGGCGCTCACTGTGGGGGGTTCAGTAGCACAATATCTCGCGACGGCGTGTCACCCGATCCATTTATATCATATCCGTGGTGGCGTGCCACCCGATCCCATTAAAATTATTTGAAAATATCATTTAAGTTTCAAAACTGAGTTCATGAAATGAACCAATTCAGTAACAAATACCCCTGAAGGGTTCACATAACCGGCGAGATGCCTAAATATGATTTAGTAAACAATGACGAATACCCCTGAAGGGTTCACATAACCGGCGAGATGCCCAAATATGATAATATCAATAAGTTTTAATCAATTACGTAGTATAATCATCAATCGGGATGGACGAAGTCACAATCCCCAGTAGTAAACGACACAGTATAGCACTACGATATGCAATTCCGGGGTTTCAAACCCTCAGGACATCATTTACAAGCATTACTTACCTCAAATCGGCTAAATCCTTAGCCCGCGACGCCTTTGCCATTCGAATTGGCCTTCACGTGCATCGAATCTATCCAAATTCAGAACAAAAACGTCACCATATGTTGAGGGAACAAGGCTCAAGCGAAAACAATCAAAATTACTAAGAAATTCCGAAATTAGCAAAACCCGAGCTCTGGCCCCACTTCTCGAAATTCAGTAATTTTCATCCCAACGGGTTCCTTATCTCCTCACGAGTTCAACCATACAAAATTTATCGAATTCCGACGTCGGATCGACCTCCAAATCTTAAATCTAAACTTAAGGGTTTTCCACAATTTTTCCAACTTAAATCACCAATTAATTTCTAAAAACAGTGATAAACTGAGGTAATTCCTCAAAAATTTAGTTAGGAACACTTACCCAAGATTCCTCTTGAAAATCCCCCAATATTTGCTTCAAGATTCGTTTCAATCCGAGTTCTATGGCCCCAAGTATGTTCAAGATGGTCAAAGCTCCTTTCCTTAAGAGCTTGTTCAAGAAATTCTCCCTTTGGATATAGTTTGAGGTTGATTTGTTGTGATTCTATGGTGTTTAGGGGTGTTTCTATTCATGGGTAACGGGAATGGGTTTTGCATGGCAAAAATGGGCTCTGAGTTCTATTTATAAAGTGGTCAAAAATTGAGTTAAAACACCCTGGCCCGACCAAATATGCGATCGCATACCCGTCGCATAACAGGTATGCGGTTCGCATATTTGACGCAGCCATCGCGAAGATAGCCCTAGCCTTCACCGCGAAATCAACACAAAGCGTGGTTTGCGGTTCGCATTTCATGGTTTGCGATCGCATCCTCATCGCATTCCTGACGTAGATTTTTGTCCAAGTTTCTGTCTCAGTATGCGACCTCCACTGTCAAATATGCGATTCGCATTTCAGGTTTGCGGTTCGCATTCTGGCCGCATTTTGGTCGCGAATCTTGTCTAGATTTCTGTTTGTGTTTGCGGCTCCACTGTGAGATATGCGGTCCGCATTCTCACCTGGTTTTTCTGCAACTTTTGTTTTTCCAACGATGGTTTAATCCGTTTAACCACCCAAAAATCACCCGAGGCCTCTGGAACCTCAACCAAACACCAACATATCCCATATCATTATTCAAACTCGTTCCAACCTTCGGAACGCTCAAAGAAACCTCTCAACACCAAATTCACGTTGGCTTCAAGCCTAAGGATATCAAAATCCTCTAAGTCGTTATTTGATCTAAACCTAACCAAACCACGTCCGAATGAACTGAAATTTTACACACACGTCCTAATTCACATATCGGAACTACAACAGCTTTCGGAATTCCGTTCCGACCCTCGGATCAAAATCTCGCCTATCAACCGAAAATCGCCAAAATTCTAACTCCGCCAATTCAAGCCTAATTCCACACGGGATCTCCGAAACAATTTCCAATTTCACTCCTAAGTCATAAATCATCTCCCGAAACTAATCGAATCATCGGAAATCACATCCGAGCCCTCTAACTCATATGTCAACATACGATTGACTTTTACAACTTAAACCCTCTTGAAAGAGACTAAGTGTCTCATTTCTTACCAATTTCACTCCGAACTCAATTACTCAACTTGGTTACGTAAAACACAGATAACGAACATAACAAGACAGAAAATGGGGAAGACGGAGTGGTAACCCACGAGACGACTAGCCGGGTCGTCACATTCTCCCCCTCTTAAACAAACGTTCGTCCTCGAACGAGTCAAGAAACATACCTGAAGTCTCAAATAGATGAGGATATCTGCTCCACATCTCTTGCTCGGTTTCCCAGGTAGCCTCTTCCACGGACCGACCTCTCCATTGAACTTTCACTGAAGCTATCTCCTTGGACCTCAACTTCCGAACCTGACGATCCAAAATCGCCACTGGCTCCACCTCATAGGTCAAATTATCATCCAACTGAATCGTGCTGAAGTCTAAAATATGAGACGGGTTTCCAATATACTTCCGGAGCATCGAAACATGAAATACTGGGTGCACACTCGACAGACTGGGTGGCAAGGCAAGCTCATAAGCCACCTCTCCGACTCTTCGAAGCACCTCAAATGGCCCAATAAACCGAGTACTCAGTTTCCCCTTCTTCCCGAATCTCATAACACCTTTCATGGGCGAAACCTTCAGCAAGACCTTCTCGCCAACCATGTAGGACACATCTCGAACCTCCCTATCGGCATAACTCTTTTTCCTTGACTGTGCTGTACGGAGCCTCTCCTGGATTGTCTTCACCTTCTCTAAAGCATCCTGAACCAAGTCAGTCCCCAATAGCCTAGCTTCGCCGGGCTCGAACCAAACAACCGGAGATCTGCACCGCCTCCCATACAAAGCCTCATACGGAGCCATCTGAATACTTGACTGGTAGCTGTTGTTAATCGAACTCTGCAAGCGGTAGAAATTCATCCCATGAACCTCCGAAATCAATAACGCACGCACGCAACATGTCCTCCAGTATCTGAATGGTACGTTCGGACTGCCCATCCGTCTGAGGATGAAATGCTGTGCTCAATTTCACCTGAGTACCCAACTCCCTCTGCACGGCCTTCCAGAACCACGAGGTGAACTGAGTACCCCTATCAGAAATGATAGAAACTGGAACACCATGCAGCCGAACAATCTCTCGGATATAAATCCTTGCCAACCGTTCTGAAGAATAGGTAGTACACAGGGGAATGAAGTGCACAGACTTGGTCAGCCGATCCACAATCACCCAAATAGCATCGAACTTCTTCAAAGTCCGTGGGAGTCCAACAACGAAGTCCATAGTGATCCGCTCCCATTTCCACTCGGGAATAGCTATCCACTGAAGCAAACCACCCGGCCTCTGATGTTCATATTTTACTTGCTAACAGTTGAGACACCAAGCTACGAATCCCACAATATCCTACTTCATTCTTCTCCACCAATAGTGTTGCTTCAAGTCCTGATATATCTTTGCGGCACCTGGATGAATGGAATACCGCGAGCTATGGGCCTCTTCCAGAATCAATTCCCGAAGCCCATCCACATTAGGTACACAAATCCGGCCCAGCATCCTTAACACTCCATCGTTGCCGACGGTCACATCTTTAGCATCGTTATGCTGGACTCTGTCCTTAAGGACAAGCAAGTGTGGATCGTCATACTGACGCTCCCTGATGCGATCATATAATAAAGATCGAGAAACCACGCAAGCCAACACCCGATTGGGTTCCGATATGTCTAATCTCACAAACCTATTGGCCAAGGTCTGGACATCGACCGCGAGAGGTCTCTCTCCAACTGGAATGTATGCCAAACTCCCCATGCTCACTGCCTTTCGGCTCAAAGCATCGGCCACCACATTGGCCATTCCCGGATGGTATAGTATAGTAATATCGTAATCCTTGAGCAATTCTAACCATCTCCGCTGTCCCAAATTTAGATCTTTCTGCTTGAACAAATGTTGAAGTCTACGATGATCAATGAAAACTTCACAAGATACGCCATACAAGTAGTGCCTCCAAATCTTTAGAGCATGAACTATTGCAGCTAGCTCTAAATCATGCAAGGGGTAGTTCTTCTCATGAGGCTTCAACTGACGATAAGCATAAGCAATAACTCTACCCTCCTGCATTAGTACACAACCTACACTAATTCTCGAGGCATCACAATATATGGTATACGAATATGAGGCTGATGGTAGAACCAATACTGGAGCTGTGGTCAAGGCTGTCTTGAGCTTCTGAAAGCTCTCCTCACACTTGTCTGACCACACAAATGGAACACCCTTCTGGGTCAATTTGGTCAAGGGCGATGCAATGGATGAGAATCCCTGCACAAACCGGCGATAATAACCTGCCAACCCAAGAAAACTACGAATCTCTGTGACTGAGGACGGTCTAGGCCAACTCTGAACCGCCTCTATCTTCTTTGGATCAACCTGAATACCCTCGCTGGACACTACGTGCCCCAAGAAATCCACTGAGTCGAGCCAAAACTCACACTTGGAGAATTTTGCATAAAGCTTCTCCTCCCTCAGTCTCTGCAATATAACCCGCAGATGCTCTGCGTGCTCTTCCTGGCTACGTGAGTACACCAGAATATCATCAATAAATACCACCACGAACGAATCCAGATAAGGCCGAAATACATTGTTCATTAACTGCATGAACGCTACTGGGGAATTGGTTAGTCCGAAAGACATAACAAGAAACTCATAGTGGCTGTATCTAGTCCGGAAAGAAATCTTAAGAATATCTGCATCCCTGATCTTTAACTGGTGATATCCTGAACGGAGATCAATCTTAGAGAACACTCGTGCTCCCTGAAGCTGGTCAAATAAGTCATCGATGCGAGGCAAAGGATATTTGTTCTTGATTGTTACTTTGTTCAGTTGCCTATAATCGATGCACATTCTCATCGTGCCATCCTTCTTTTTCACAAATAGAACCGGTGCACCCTAAGGTGACATACTAGGCCGAATGAACCCCTTATTTAGGAGTTCCTGAAGTTGCTCCTTTAATTCTTTCAACTCTGCTGGTGCCACACGATACGGAGGAATAGAAATGGGCTGGGTGCCCGGCACCAAGTCGATACCAAAATCAATATCCCTGTCCGGCGGCATGCCCGGCAGGTCTGCAGGAAATACATCGGGAAATTCCCACACAACTGGAACAGAATCGATGCTTGGAGTCTCAGCTCTAACATCCCTTACCAACGCTAGGTAAGCAAGGCAACCCTTCCCAACCATACGCTGGGCTTTCAAGTATGATATCACCCTACCCGGAATATGATCAGTCACGCCACGCCACTCGATCCGCGGCACACCCGACATAGCCAAAGTAACCGTCTTAGCATGACAGTCTAAAATAGCACGACATGGAGATAGCCAATCCATGCCCAAGATGACATCAAAATCTACCATGCTTAGTAGAAATAGATCCACTCAGGTCTCCAGACCCCCAATATTTACTACACACGACCAATACACACGGTCTACAATAACAGTATCGCCCACCGGGGTAGACACATGAACAGGTAAAGCAAGAAACTCCCAGGGCATACTCAAATAATGAGCAAAGTATGAGGAAACGTACGAATAAGTGGAACCAGGATCAAATAATACAGAGGCATCTTTATGACAGACTGAAACAATACCTGTAATAATGGCATCAGAAGCACTGGCATCTGTCCTGTCTGGAATAGCATAGAATCGGGCCTGGCCACTGCCTGCTCGACCTCGCCCTCTGGGGCGACCTCTGGCTGCCTGACCTCCACCCTTAACTGGCTGGGCGGTTGGTAAAGCAACTAGATCAGAAGTCGAGGGTTGACCCCTCTGCTGGAACGATCTAACATCACGATAAGGACACTGCCTCCGCATGTGGCCCATCTCGCCACAATCATAACAACTCACTTGGGTCCTAGCAGATGCACTCGGCCTAAAAGGATCCTGGGCTGACGGAGAATGAGCTAGAAGGGCACTGAGTGACGACTGGCCTTTCTGCAGCCCATGATGACCACGACCTACAGATGCCCCACGGTATTCTGCACGGGCTGGCTGAGCAGGCCTGAAGGAACGGCCTCTACCCTGCTGAAACTGGCCTCTCGAAGGAGTACCACTGTAACTACCCGATCCTCGAGGCCTCTTAGCCTCCCTCTCCTCTCGCTCCTGACGGCGAACCGTCTCAATCTCGCGAGCTATATCAACCACCTCCTCGAAGGTAGCACCCAATACTCTCTCCCTGGTCATGAGGATACGGAGATGATAGTTAAGGCCATCCACAAACCTCCTGATCCTTTCACGATCAGTCGGTACCATCCAGACAGCATGTCGAGCCAACTCAGAAAATCTCGACTCATATTGTGACACCGTCATATCCCCCTGTCGCAACCACTCAAACTGTCTGCGCAGCTCCTCTCTGCGGGATTGCGGCACATACTTCTCCAAGAAAAGAGCGGAGAACTGCTGTCAAGTAAGGAGCGCGGCATCAACTAGCCTACGCCTTTCATACGCCTCCCACCAATTAAAGGCAGCTCCCGTAAACTGAAAGGTGGTGAATGCCACACCACTAGACTCAAGAATCCCGGCTGTCCGGAGCATTCGCTGACACTTATCAAGAAAACCCTGGGCATCCTCGCCCTCAGCACCGCTGAATGACGGAGGCTGGAGTCTGCCAAACCTCTCAAGGCGACGCTGCTCATCATCTGGCATAACTGGTACTATGAATTCCTGAGCTGGTGCAGCTGGCTGGGCTGGAGGTGCCCCCGGCATCTGAAGTCCCTGCACTACCTGCTCAAGCGTACGGGCAACTGGAGTCTGATTGCTTCCCCCGGCCTGTGAAGTAGTGGTCGCTGTGGTGGCTGAAACCGCCTGAGCCAGGCTAGTGCAAACAGATAATATCTGAGCCAAGGTCTCCTGAAGACCTGGAATAGCGATAGGCACAGCTGGTGCCTGAACTGGTGTTGCTGGGTCCTGTTCCTGAGCTGGGGCAGCTGGTGGATCAGCAGATGCTGCCCTCGCCGCTCTGCCTCTTCCACGACCACGTCCACCTCCACGGCCTCTGGTGGCCTCAGTGGGTGGTACTGGTGGTCGTCCACCTCGTCTGGTAATTCGCGGCCTCACCATCTGTGAGAGAACAGGATAGCAGAAGTTTTAGTACTCGGATTTACAAGTTCGCACGACAAGAATTTCAAGAATATGGAATTTTCCTAAAAAGGTTCCGCAGCCTCTCGAAGATAAGTACAGACATCTCCGTACTGATCTGCAAGACTCTACTAAACCCGTCCATGACTCGTGAGACCTATGTAACCTAGGCTCTGATACCAAGCTGTCACGACCCCAAATCCCAACCATGATCGTGATGGCGCCTCTCATGAAGACAAGGCCAGCCAATTCAACTAAAATTCATTCAAACAGTTAAAAATACAAAAATAATATCAGTACGGTTTACTAATAGCACTTTACGGCAAAATACAGTGAACCATCCCGACTACAGCCCGAACCGGGGTGTCACAAAGTCATGATCAACTAATGAAAATCCTAATAATAAGATTACTAATACAATATCTTGGCACAATTGTTCGAAGATACTGGAAATAACAAGATAAAAGAGATACGGGGCTGCGGACGCCAACAGCTACCTCGTATTCTTTGAATCGCCGCTTTGACAGTAGTAATCAATGTCTCGAAGCGGAACCGATAACGCCTGAATCTGCACACATGGTGCAGGGAGTAATGTGAGTACTTCCAACTCACTGAGTAATACATATAAATAATGACTGAAAGAAAGAAACATATAAGGGTTAGAGAAATCCACAACGAAACAGTAACATGTAAATGTCAAGAGTAAATGACATGAAGTAAATGAAAACAACACCAACACAACAAAATGCATTACACAACATGACTCTCGTGGAGGCGTGCCACCCGATCCCTGGGTACCCCGCGCACACTTTGGGGGGTTCAGTAGCGCAATATCTCGTGACGGCGTGTCACCCGATCCATTTATATCATATCCGTGGCGGCGTGCCACCCGATCCCATTAAAATCATTTGAAAATATCATTTAAGTTTCAAAACTGAGTTCATGAAATGAACCAATTCAGTAACAAATACCCCTGAAGGGTTCACATAACCGGCGAGATGCCTAAATATGATTTAGTAAACAATGACAAATACCCCTGAAGGGTTCACATAACCGGCGAGATGCCCAAATATGATAATATCAATAAGTTTTAATCAATTACGTAGTATAATCATCAATCAGGATGGACCTAGTCACAATCCCCAGTAGTAAACGACACAGTATAGCACTATGATGTGCAATTCCGGGGTTTCAAACCCTCAGGTCATCATTTACAAGCATTACTCACCTCAAATCGGCTAAATCCTTAGCCCGCGACGCCTTTTCCCTTCGAATTGGCCTTCACGTGCGTCGAATCTATCCAAATTCAGAACAAATACGTCACCATATGTTGAGGGAACAAGGCCCAAGCGAAAACAATCAAAATTACTAAGAAATTCTGAAATTAGCAAAACCCGAGCCCCGAGTCCACTTCTCGAAATTCAGTAATTTTCATCCCAACGGTTTCCTTATCTCCTCACGATTTCAACCATATAAAATTTATCGAATTCCGACGTCGGATCGACCTCCAAATCTTAAATCTAAACTTAAGGGTTTTTCACAATTTTTCCAACTTAAATCACCAATTAATTGCTAAAAACAGTGATAAACTGAGGTAATTCCACAAAAATTTAGTTAGGAACACTTACCCCGAGATTCCTCTTGAAAATCCTCCAATATTTGCTTCAAGATTCGTTTCAATCCGAGTTCTATGGCCCCAAGTATGTTCAAGATGGTCAAAGCTCCTTTCCTTAAGAGCTTGTTCAAGAAATTCTCCCTTTGGAAATTCTCCTTTGCTTAGGGGTGTTTCTCTTTGTGGGTAACGGGAATGGGTTTTGCATGGCAAAATGGGCTCTGAGTTCTATTTATAGAGTGGTCAAAAATCGAGTTAAAACACCCTGGCCCGACCAAATATGCGATCGCATACCTATCGCATAACAGGTATGCGGTTCGCATATTTGACGTAGCCATCGCGAAGATAGCCCTAGCCTTCACCGCGAAATCAACACAAAGTATGGTTTGCGGTTCGCATTTCATGGTTTGCGATCGCATCCCCTTCGCATTCCTGACATAGATTTTTGTCCAAGTTTCTGTCTCAGTATGCGACCTCCACTGTCAAATATGCGGTTCGTATTTCAGGTTTGCGGTTCGCATTTTGGCCGCATTTTTGTCGTGAATCTTGTCCAGATTTCTGTTTGTGTTTGCGACTCCACTGTGAGATATGCGGTCCGCATTCTCACCTAGTTTTTCTGCAACTTTTGTTTTTCCAACGATGGTTTAATCCGTTTAACCACCAAAAACTCACCTGAGGCCTCTGGAACCTCAACCAAACACGCCAACATATCTCATATCATTATTCAAACTCGTTCCAACCTTCGGAACGCTCCAAGAAACCTCTCAACACCAAATTCACGTTGGGTTCAAGCCTAAGGATATCAAAATCCTCTAAGTCGTTATTTGATCTAAACCTAACCAAACCACCTCCGAATGACCTAAAATTTTACACACACGTCCTAATTCACATATCGGAACTACAACAGCTTTCGGAATTCCGTTCCGACCCTCGGATCAAAATCTCGCCTATCAACCGAAAATCGCCAAAATTCTAACTCCGCCAATTCAAGCCTAATTCCACACGGGATCTCCGAAACAATTTCCGATTTCACTCCTAAGTCATAAATCACTCCCAAAACTAATCGAATCATTAGAAATTACATCTGAGCCCTCTAACTCATAAGTCAGCATACGATTGACTTTTACAACTTAAACCCTCTTGATAGAGATTAAGTGTCTCATTTCTTAACAATTTCACTCCGAACTCAATTACTCAACTTGGTTACGTAAAACACAGATAACGAACATAACGAGATAAAAAATGGGGAAGACGGAGTGGTAACCCACGAGACGACTAGCGGGGTCGTCACACCTGACATACGTGTCACCTTAATATCAATATAATCGTTGCGGCATGCAACCCGATCCATATATTCATATTAATACAGATCTATGGCCCACATCAGTCATTAATCTGCCCAATTCTCAATATGCAGACATCATCACAGAAACAAAATCCACCAATATAACACGAAATATCACAATATGCCTCAAGCTCGTGCCACGTACAAGGACAACAATAACATGTGCGACAGCATATCAAAAGTGCACAGAGATAGAGATATAACATGTAGACATGACTATCATGATTGTACAATGTGACTACAGCTAAGGCAAATAGCTCAACATGGCGAAGATAGCCCTCTCATGTCTCAAACAATTGAGCAGGTAGTCTGGGCATGATTTCTAGCATGAATGATGTCCCACATAGTCATGTAAATGGAGAAAACATGATAACAAAGAAGCATGATAGCAAAACAAGGCATATAATAGCCTAAGAACTACCTGTATCATGAATACCTCAATGCACACGCCCGTGCCAATCACCTAGCACGTGTGTCACCCCCAACCTATCTCAAATATCATAGTTCCTAGGGATATTTAACCTCAAATCCAAGTTTAGATATGTTGCTTACATCGAACAAGCCAAATGAAATACCGAGCAAGCCAAACAACTCTCTAGAAATGCCATCCCGCAGGAATCAACCTCCGAACGGCTCGAAACTAGCCAAAAGCAACTCAAAAACATCAAATAATACCTTAGGAAACAAACCTAAGAGACAAAGGCCGAATCTTTAATCAAAAACTCAAAGTCAACCAAAAGGTCAAACTGGGCTCGCACTTCTGAATCTTATAAAACATACAAATTTCGACAACTCATTCGAATACGTGTCCAACCATACTAATTTCATCCAATTCTGACGCCGAATAGATGTTTAAAACCCAATTATTTTATTTATTAAAGTTTTTGATAAAAATCTCCAATTCTCCAATCAAAATATGCATTAATTCACAAATGAACTACTATAGTCATGTTAAAATATAAAATTTGAGGTTAGATACTGACCCCATGAATACGCGAGAAGAACACCGCAAAAATCACCTCAATCAGAGCTCTAGAACTCAAGATATGCTCAAAATACCAAAAGAAGGCAGTCTGATTCTTTTATACACAGACATTTCAACTTTTGCGCCCAAAAATCCATTCTGGCGATTTTTCAGCTATTATTGCCGCTTTTGCAGCTCATTTTTCACACCTGCAGAGTCGCAGTTGCGGACCCAACTTCGCATGTGTGAAGCACCATCACCGACTTTCTTTTCCAACGCTTAAATGAGCATAACTCCCTCATACGATGTTCAAATTCGACGTTTCTTTTTTTATGGCTCCGTAATTACGATAAGGATCTAGTGCTTCAATCAAAACTTAATTTGAAGCCCATTTTTGTAATGTAGTACTATTTATTCTTGAAAAAAGTACATCGAAACATAACAACCGAGCGCAACACACCCCAAACCTATTCAAAACTCACCCGAGCGCCTTGCGTCCGAACATACCAATAAGTCTCAAAACATAATACGAATATGCTCGAGGCCTTAAATCCCACATAACAACATGAAAACCATAAATCGTTGATCAAGATCAATCGCTTAAGTTCATAAACTTCAAACTTGGAACCAATCATCCGATTCAAGTCTAACCAATCTTGAATGAACCATAATTTAGAATACAAGTTTCAAATGACATATCAAACCTATTTGAAGTCTCGAAACAATAATTTGGACCTAATAACATCGAAGTCAACTCTAGGTCAAAACTATGAATTTTTCAAACCTTCAAATTGTCAACTTTCACCAAAACATCGCCGAAACCTTTTAGAAACATCCAAATGTAAATTCGGGCGTACTCCCAAGTTCAAAATCACCAATCGAACCTAACGGAATCATTAAAACTCCGATCACAGGTCAAATACACAAAAGTCAAACTTGGTTAACTCTTCCAACTTAAAGTTTCCTATTTTAGAATCATTCTTCCAAATCAATTTCGAACAACTTGAAAACAAAAACCGACGATACACGCAAGTCATAATACACCGTATGAATCTACTCATGATCTCAAACCACCGAACAGAGTGCAAATGCTCAAAATAACCGGGCTGTCCGTTACATTTATAATATGCTAATTTTCCTTTAAGTTATCCTGTTATCATCCTCTATTTTACATGAATATTGTTACATATAGTGATCATATATTTTATATTGGTGGAATTTGTATATTTGACATACCAAGACCAGCCAATAAAGTAGGTTAAAAATATTATTATATAAAATATTATTTTTGTCTACACTTGTTAGTCCTTCATACGAGCTAACTTTCCGTATGGAATTAAAAATTAAATTAGATGTACTTTAATAGCACGCGACCACGGTTTCAAAAAATATTTCAATCCATTTCACTCAAATAAACTAATACGTTGAATGTAGAGAACAATTAAGAGCCTTGTACTAATTCTCATAAGAATTTTTTTTAACAGAAAATATATCCTGAACTAGACACTTCAGGAGCATCCCCATGGTTGCAGATAAATCAAAGCATGAGAGTTACATTTATAAATTATACTACTATTTAATTACTTCACAATTTAGTCAATATATCATTTAATTTGAATTTGAGTGGCATAGAGACCACAGGAAAAGAAATAAGTCAAAAACGAATAACGACTTCTCAACATAGTTTGAGAAAAATTAATTTCATTAATGTGCTAATGGTCTTCTAAGTTATCCTATTATCATCCTCTATGTTGCAGGAATATTATTGCAGATAGTGATCACATACTTGATATTGATGTTTTTTGCATTTTTGACATGTCAAGACCAGCCAATAAAGTAAGTTAACAATATCATTCAATGAAGTATTATTTTTGTCTACACTTGTTAGTCCTTTCCATGGGCTAGATTTTCATATGAAAAATTAAAAATTAAATTAAAAGATGCACGAGAATAGCACATCACCATGATTTCATGAAATATTCTAGCTCATTTCACTTTAAAAGGTTAATATTAAATGCATAAAATAATTACGAGGTTTATAATAATTCTCATATGAATTTTTTGGCAGAAAATACATCCTAAAGTACCTAACTTCAGTATCATCTCCATAGATGCAGATATATCAGAGCATGAGAGTTAAACTTATAAATTTTACGACTATTTAATTATATAATTATTTAATCAATACATCATCTAATTTGAATTTGAATTCATCGCTTGCCATCGTGTCACCAGCATATTATGCTCACTTAGCTGCTGGTCGTGCACGCTATTATGTTTACAGTGAGGGGTTCATGAGTCTTCCGAAGATTAAAGCAAAGTGAAGTAGTGTATTATTGCTAAGTGGTAGCTAGTACTTTTTTGAATTGATTGTTGGGTTTTGTACATTTATTGTTACGATCCTATTTTTCCTCCGTAGGATGTCGTGATGGCACCTAGTCTCTAAGACTAGGTAAGTCTAATAATTTGCTGAATAACTGAATAATAAAACTGAAGCTCGAATCTCAACATATAACATAAATCAAACTGCGATTTAAAACAGATACATCTCCCAAAATCTGGTATAAATAAGTCACAAGCTTCTAAAAGAAATTACTAAGTGTCATTGTACGTCAAGTCTAAAGAGAATAAGTCAAATAACATAATAAGGGTAGAGGGGGGACTCCGAGGTCATACCTTGAAGTCTCCACGTGCAGTCTAACTCACTGGTATCTGGTCTGGTGGGAAGAACCGGGATCTGCACAAAAAAATGTGCATAAGTGTAGTATGAGTACACTACAATGGAACCTAGTGAGTGAAAAGCCTAACCTCGGTAGAGTAGTGACGAGGTCAAGTCAGGGCCCTATTGGCTTAAAAGAAAAGTAAGGCAGAAGATATAATAATATTTGAAATAACTGAGAATTTGAACATCGAGAAACTTTATAAAATAACAGAAGAGGAAATAGAGGTAAATAACAGGGACACTCCCGAGGTACCTCCTCGTAGTCCCAAGGTAAATATGCAAGATAGGAGGATCTCCCGAGTAAACGTCCCATAGTCCTAAAGTAAATATGCAAGACAGGGGGGATCTCTTGAGTAAATGCCTCGTAGTCCCAAAGTAATATGCAAGATATGGGGATCTCCCGAGGTACCGCCTCATAGTCCTAAAGTAAACATGCAGCAGATAACTTAACCAAAGGAACAACGAATTTACAACAAGAAATTTTACAGTTAAAGATTTAATTCAAATCAAGGAAAGCAGGAATTCACTAAGCATGTTGCACAAATTGCAAGTAAAAGTTAGGGCACGTAGACATGCGATACTAGGCTAATCATGATCTCTACATATGCTACGGCAACTCAGTTAAAAATTTAAAAGAAGACAATTCAGCAAGAACCAAAATTTTCACAATTAGCACGTGCACGCATTCGTCACCTCGCGTACACGGCACTCACATATCACAAATCGTTACAACAATACCAAATTCTAAGGGGATTTTCCCCACACAAGGTTAGACAAGTCACTTACCTCAAATCTCGCTCAATCAATCGATAAGAATGCCTTTCCCTTGTTTTTTCGACTCCGAATGGCCCAAATCTAGCCAAAAGAAATTACATACCATGAATACAACTACAAGAAACTAATTTAAATAATAAATATACGAAACCTATCATATCCAATCTGATTGACCTTAAATTTTGCACACAAATCATAATTGACATTACGGACCTACTCCAACTTTCGGAGTCGGAATCCAACCCCGATATCAAAAAGTCCACTCTCGGTCAAACTTTCTAAAAATCATCTAACTTTTCAACTTTCACCGATTAACGCCAAAATGACCTACGGACCTCCAAATCAATAGCCGGACACGCTCCTATAACCAAAATCACCCTACAGAGCTATTGGAATCATGAAAACTCCATTCCCTAGTCGTCTTCATACAAATCAAACTACAGTCAATTCCTTCGGCTTAAACTTCTATTTTAGGGACTATGTGTCCCATTCACTCCGAAACCAAGAACAAATTCTCTCTGCAATTCTCAAAACCCAAAACTGAAATAAAGGGAGAAATAATTAGCGATTCTGGACTAATACTCTCAAAACGACCGGCCGGATCATTACATTTATGTTCACAACAGACACTGGATGTTTTAGGAGGTTTATATGCCTATGAGCATTTCGGTGCATTTCTCTATTAGATGCCGTATATGGAGTAGTTTGTAGGAAAGCTTCTATAGACATTAGAATTATTGGTTGTATTTCACTTGTTCAATGTTTTCTTCCTAAGCTAATACGTCGAATGCCCCTTTCTTTGTCCAAAAAAAAAGTACAAAAGAATAACGACTTCTCCATATAGTTTGAACGAAAATAATATTACAAATGTGCTAATTATCCTTTTAAGTTATCTTATGAACTAACTTTAATCGTCCCACATGTCATCGAAATATTATGCAGGTAGTAGTCACATATTTGATATTGATAGCATATGTACTTTTGACGTGACAAGACCGGTAATAAAGAAAGTTAAGAATATTATTATTATTATTATATAAAATATTATTTTTGTCTACACTTGTTTGTTCTTTTATATAAGTTTTGTACTAATCACATATGAATTTTTGTTATACAAAAAAACATCCTGAAGCGTCTAGCTTCAACATTATCTGCATGGTATCAAAGCATGAGAATTAAATTTATAAATTATACCACTACTTAGTTATTTTATTATGTAATTTGAATTTGAGTGACATAGTAAACATAGGATATGAAAAAAGTAAAAACAAATAATGACTTCTCCCTATAGTTTGAGTAAAATTCAGTTTACAAATATGTTAATTATCCTCTAAGTTATCCTGTAATGATCCTCTATTTTACAGGAATATTATTGCAGATAGTGATCATATATTTTATATTTGTGGAATTTGTATATTTGATATACCAAGAGCAGCAAATAAAGTAAGTTAAAATATTATTGTATAAAATATTAATATTGTCTACATTTGTTAGTATTTCCTATGAGCTAGCTTTTCATATGAAATTAACAATTAAATTAAAAGATGCACGTTAATAGCATGTGAACACAATTTCATAAAATATTTCGGTCCATTTCACTTAAAAAACTAACATTTTGAATGCAGAGAACAATTGCGAGCTTTGTACTAATTCTCATACAAAGCTTTTATACAGGAAAATATTCTAAAGCATCTAGCTTCAACAACATCTGCATGGTTACAACTATATCAGAGCATGAGATTTAAATTTATAAATTATACTACTACTTAATTATTTCATCATTTAATCAATACATAATTTAATTTGAATTTCAGTGACATAAAGAGCATAGGAAAGAGATAAAGTAAAAACGAATAATGACTTCTCCATAGAGTTTGAGTAAAATTTATTTTACAAATTTTTTAGTTGTCCTTTTAAGTTATCTTATGAACAAAATTTGCCAATTGTTCTCTAAGTTATTTTATGAACTAACGCTTATCGTTTTTTATGTTACAGAAATATTATTGCTGGTAGTGATCATATATTTGACATCGATGGAATTTGCGTTTTTGATATGCCAAAACCGTCAAATGAAGCAGGTTAAAATTTTTATTATATAAAATGTTATATTTATACACACTTTTTAGTCTTTTTTTTAAAATGAAAATCAAAGATAAAATTAGTAGATGCACGTGAATAGCACGTGGCCACGATTTCATAAAGTATTCCAACCCATTTCACTCAAAACAGCTAATATTGAATTCAAAAATAATTAATAGCTTTAACCGAATTCTCATATGAAATTTTTCTGACGGGAAATATATCCTAAGCCTCTAGCTTCAGTAGCATCCCGATGGTTGCAAATATATCAGTGCTGGAGAGTAACCTACAGAAATTATACTACTACTTAATTATTTTATTATTTAAGTAATATATCATTTAATTTGAATTTGATTGATATATAGATCATAGGAGAGGAAATATAGTACCAAAGAATAATGAGTTCTATATATAGTTTAATTAAAAATTACTTTCGAAAATGTGCTCATTGTTATCTAAGTGATTTTATGAAATAATTTTTATCGTTTTCTAAGTTGGAGGAATGTTGTAGCAGATAAAATTACATTTTTCACATTGGTAACATTTACAATTTTGACATGTTTGCAGATGGTTCACAACATGAGAGGTGTATTTATAAATTATACTACTATATATGTAATGATTCGATCGGTCATTTTGCTTTCTAAATCCCCATTCCCTATTAAAGACTTTTCGTATGTGATTTTAATGTTTTACGACTTGTGGGAATGGTTGGTTTAGTTTTGAAAGGGTTCGGGTTGAATTCGGAACACTTAGTTCCATAATGGTGGCCTAAGGTGATCAAGTGTGACTTGAGTCAACACTTTGAATAAACATCCTCGGAATCCGAATTTGAAGGTTCCAGTAGGTTCGCACAATAATTTTGGACTCGAGTGTATGTTTGAATTGAGTTTCGGGTGGACTAGGAAGGTTTTGGCGCTTACTGTTGAAAGTTGGCGTCTTGAATTGTAACGACCTAACCGGTTGTATTGTGTAATTGTGCCCCGTTTCCCCTTTTGATTCTTCACATATGAGTATTTTATGATTTTATGAATTACGGGGTAAATTAGTTTCGTTCCGGAAAGTTTTCGAGTTGATTTAGACCATTTTATTCTTGACTTAGAAACTTAAGTTAGAATTGACCAAACTTTGACTTTTGTGAAAACGACCCGGGGATGGTATTTTGATGGCTCCAATAGCTTCATATTGTAATTTTGGACTTGTGCGTATTCCCGGGATTGAATTCGAAAGTCCGTAGGTTGATTTGTGTTATTTGCCGAAATTCGGCAATTTGAAGTTGAAAAATTTGACCGTAGGTTGAATTTTAGCTATCAAATTCAAAATTTGATTTTGAAACTTGCAATAGCTCGTTTTGCTATTTAGAACTTGTCTGCAAAATTTGGTATCATTTGGAGTTGAATTGATAGGATTCAGACGCTTAGTTGCAATTTTAGTAATTCTTGAACTTTACTTTGAAATTTATGCTTTTTAGTGTTTGATTCGTAGTTGTAGATGTTATTTTTGTATTTTGATCACGCGAGCGAGTTCGTATGATATTATTAGACTTGTGAGGATGTTTTGGTTTTGAGCCTCGGGGGCTCGGATGAGTTTCGAACGTATTTCAGAATGAATTAAATTGAAAATGAATTGCTAGTGTTGTTGGTGCTTTGTTATCGCAATTGCGAGCACCAGTCTCGCAGTTGTGAAGGTGACAATGGGGGATCTGAGTCGCAATTATTATTGAAACTTTCGCAATTGCGAAGTCGGCAGGCATGAGGCTTGGGTCGCTTTTGCGAATAATTGTTCGCTTTTGCGAAGAAGTCTAGCTTCACAATTGAGATAATTATTGAGATTGTCAGGGTTCACAAATGCGATCCCTGGTCCGCAATTGCGAGAGTTTGCAAATGCGAACCCTGTGTCACAATTGCAACATCTGCAGCTGGACAAAAGGGCTGGGAGACGGGATTTTTCAACATATTCTCTCATTTTAGAATTCTAGACTCTGTAAGAGGCAATTTGGAGAGGGGATTTTCATCTACAAACTTTGGGTAAGTGATTCTAATTTATTCCCAACTATATTCCATCAATATATCTTAGATTAAACATTAAAATTATGTGAATCAAAGTGAAAATTTGTGAAACTTTGTCAAGTTGTTAAAAAATAAGAATTTGAGTTTTGAGAGTCGACTTGGACTCGGATTTTGAAACTAATCATATATATAAACCGATGGGGTTATGGATAGTCGGAATCTACCCTTGGACGCGGGTTTCGACCGGGCGAGCCCCTGGTTGTCTTTGGTTGACTTTTTGGAAAAAATATAAAGATCATAGCTTTATCTATTATAATTATTTTCTCTTGCATTTTTGGATGATATTAAGTCAATTTTGGTTAAATTTGAGCCGTGTGGAGGCAAATTTTAGTGGAAAAGCTATTTTCGAGCGTTGAGTTGCCCAAGTTGAGATAAGTATCTTGCCTAACTTTATGTGGGGGAACTAGCCCTTAAGATTTGGGATTGATTGTGTCATTTGTGCTATGTGAAAGCTGTGTCCACAAGATGATGAGTGGGTACACGGGGAATATGTGCGGTTTAGGCTACTTAGACTCTTTCCATGTTTTAATTGAATTGTCATATCATGTTTTAAATTCTCATAATCTATCTACTCTTGCTTGTATTAGTCTATCCTTACATGCCTTAAATGACTTTGTGAACACTCATTCTACATCGTTCTTGACATTTTGCTCTTATGCTTGGTTGAAGTTGTTGCCTCTTTCATTATTACATGTTATCTATTACATTGTTGATTTATCATTATTTGAAGCCATTGTTACATGTTATCTCTTCCATTGTTGGTTTATCATTATTTGAAGTCATTGTTACATGTTATCTCTTCCATTGTTGTTTTATCATTATTTGAAGTCATTGTTACGTGTTATCCCTTCCCTTGTGAGTTATTCTTATTTGATATCATAGTTACACATTATTTCTCTTGTTGTTGAGTTATTGGTGTTGAACTTGTGAAAGCCATTATCATTATTTTAGAGCCATTATCAAAATATCAAGTAGCATGTAACAATGAAAGCCATTTCTTGTAGAGATTATGTCTCTGTTCTACCAAGTTTTGGGGAAAGTGTTGACTACTGTATTGTAGAGTTTATGATAATAGTATGAAGGTTTAATTTGAAGTTTTAGTAGTATTTTTGCTATTTCTCTATGCATGTTCGACTTACCTAGTCATAGAGACTAGTTGCCATCACGACATCCTATAGTGAAAATTGGGGTCATGACAAGTTAGTATCAGAGCTCTAGTTCATAAGTGTTACGACATATAAGAAGGTTTAGTAGAGTCTTGCGGATCGGTACGGAGACGTCTATACTTAACTTCGAGAGTCTATGGAAATGTTAGGGAAAAACTTCAACTTCTTTGATTCCTTATAGTGTGAATTTGTTGACTTTGAAATCTAAATCTTTGACTTTCTATTTGCTCACAAATTGTGAGGACACACACTAATGGATCCAACGATCAGACACCTGCGCCCCCTACTAGAGCCGCGAGATGCCCGGGATGGGGCAGAGGCCGAGGAGGGGCAATTGGAGCACCTAGAGCACCTGCCGAAGCTGCGATAGAGGAGCCACCAGTAGCTCCAGTTGGGAGGTAGGCACCCGAGGCGCCTGTTACCACCCCTGCACTTCAGGAGACCCTCACATAGTTCTTGAGCATATTTGGTACTCTAGCTCAGGCAGGTTTGATTTCACTTGCACCAGCCACATGTCACGCTGGGGGAGGAGCGCAGACTTCCGCAGCCCATACTCCAGAGCAGCGGGTCCATATGCCAGCACATCATGTGGTTCTGGTTCAGCCCGAGGTTAGGGTAGTGGCATCTGAGGAGGAGCAACTTAGACTTAAGAGGTTCAAGAAGTATCATCCTCCTACTTTTGGTGGCTTAGCTTAAGTGGATGCCCAGGATTTTCTAGAGAAGTGTCATCGTATTCTCCGCACCATTGATATTGTGGAGATGAGCAGAGTTGTTTTCACTACATTCTAGTTGTCGGGAGCACCATATTAGTGGTGGCGGTTTACGAGGAAGGTAGCCCAATCGATGCAGCTTCACTTACATGGACCTATTTTCAGAGATGTTCTTGAGAAAGTTTGTTCCCCAAACCCTTCGGGATGCATGGCGCACGGAGTTTGAGCAGCTACGCCAGGGTGCTATGTTAGTGTTAGAGTATGCCATCAGATTTCGTGCTTTGTCCAGACATGCACCTACTTTGGTTTCTACAGTTAGGGAGCGAGTACGCCGATTTATCGAGGGGATCAGCCATGGTATTAGATTCAGCATGGCTAAAGAGTGGGAGACAGATACCCCATATCAACGGGTGGTAGAGATCACACGCATGTTAGAGGGTATGAGAGGGCGTGAGAGAGAGGACAACGAGGCCAAAAGGCCTCGAGGTACAGGAGAATTTAGTGGGGGCCACGCTGTAGTTACAACCCGTTATGTTAGAGGCTATGTGAGCCGTCCAGTTCATTCAACTCTTCCAACTTCTAGTAGTATTCTGGCTATCCCGAGGTCTCAGGTTGCACACTTTGTTCAGCCTTATTCTAGTGCACCTCCTGCAAGGGCTGCCTTCGGTGGTTAGTTCAGCCGACCAGGCGCGAGCCAGTCCCAGCGGCCATGCCCACTGAATCTTTATTTTAGTGTGGTGATACCCGTCATATGGTGAGGACTGCCCCACACTCAGGAGGGGAGCACCTCCAAAGACTACTCAGACTCAATGGATTCACTTAGGTCCACCGACTTCTCAGGCCATAGTTGCTGCCCTAGCTGTCGCTCCACCCAATAGCTAGCTAGGGGTGGGGGACGGGCGGGTAGAAGATGCCCCATGGGGGGAGGCCAAACTAGATTATATGCTTTTTCGGGTAGGACGGAGGCAGTCGTTTCATACACAATCATTACAGGTATGGTTCCGATTTGTCATAGAGATGCATTAGTCTTATTTGATCTGGGATCCACTTATTCATATGTGTCATCTTACTTTGCTCCGTGTTTGGATATATCTCGTGATTCTTTGAGTTCTCCTGTTTATGTGTCCATGCCTGTGGGAGATTCTATTATTATGTACTGTCTGTATCGGTCGTGTTTGGTCGTTACTGGTAGTTTTGAGACTAGAGTTGATCTATTGTTGCTTAGTGTGGTAGACTTTGAAGTTATATTGGGCATGGACTGGTTGTCGTTGTATCATGCTATTCTAGATTGTCATACCAAGACTGTGACATTAGCTACGCCAGGTTTGCCACGGTTAGAGTGGATGGGTACATTGGATTATGTTCCTAGAAGGGTTGTGTCATTTCTAAAGGCTCATCGGAAGGTTGAGAAGGGGTGTGATGCATATCTAGCCTTTGTGATAGATGTCAGTGCTGACACTCCTACCGTTGAATCAATTTTGGTATTGAGAGACTTACCAGATGTATTTCCAGCAGATCTTTGGGGCATGCAACCCAATAGAGATATCGATTTTGGTATTAACTTGTTATTGGGCGCTTTGCTTATTTCTACTCCACCATATTGTATGGCACTAGTGGAATTAAAGGAGTGAAAAGAGGCGTTGCAAGAGTTGCTTGATAAGGGTTTTATTCAGTCTAGTGTGTCACCTTGGGGTGCTCTAAATTTTGTTTATGAAGAAGGATGGTTCTATGTGCATATGTATTGATTATCAACAGTAGAACAAGGTTACAGTGAAGAGAAGGTATTCGTTACCGCACAATGATGAATCATTTGATTAGCTACAAGATTCCATAGTGTTCTTAAAGATTGATTTTCCGTCGGGGTATCATCAGCTGAAGATTCAGGATCCGAATATCCCAAAGACTATCTTTTCAACTCGGTATGGTCGCTATGAGTTCCTTGTTATGTCATTTAGGCTGACCAATGCCCCAGCACCATTTATGCACCTAATGGATAGTGTATTCCATCCATATCTTGATTCATTCGTCATTGTGTTTATTGACGACATCTTGGTGTATTCCCGCAGCCGGGAAGATCATGAGCAACATTTGAGGATCGTGCTCCAGATTCTTGAGAGAAAAAAGTTGTATGCAAAATTTTCAAGGTGTGAATTCTAACTTGATTCGGTGGCATTTTTGGGTCATGTGGTGTCGAGTGAGGGGATCAAGGTAGATTCGAAAAATATTGAAGCAATTAGAGTTGGCTCAGGCGGTCTTTAACTACTTAGATTCGGAGCTTCCCTGGTTTGGCCAGGTATTGTCGCCGTTTCGTAGAAGGTTTCTCATTAATTGTTGCACCTATCATTGACCCAGAGGGTGCTCCTTTCAGATGGTCTGAGGAGTATAAGGCGAGCTTTCAAAGCTCAAGACAGCTTTGACTACAACCCCAGTGTTGGTGTTGCCTACAGATTTGGGGTTCTATACTGTGTATTGTGATGCGTCATGTGTTAGGCTTGGCGCAGTGTTGCTGCAAGATAGCAGAATGATTGCCTACGCATCTCGGCAGCTGAAGGTCCATGAGAAGAATTATCCGTTCCATGACTTGGAATTGGCAACCATTGTTCATGCATTGAAGATTTGGTGGAACTATTTGTACGATGTCCCTTTTGAGGTCTTTACCGACCACGTGAGTCTACAACATCTGTTCAAACAGAAAGATCTTATTTTGCAGCAGCGGAGAGGGTTAGAGTTCCTTAAATAATATGATGTCACTATTCTATATCATCTCAAAAAGCCCAATGTGGGGGCCGATGCCTTGAGTCGTATGCCGAAGAGCTTGGGCAATTAAGCATATCTGTCGAGAGTAGAGAGGCCACTATCAATGGATGTTCAGGCCTTGGCTAACCAGTTTGTTAGATTTGATGTTTCAGAGCCCAGTTGAGTTCTTGCTTGCGTGGTTGCTCGGTCTTCTTAATATGATCGCATCAGAGAGCATCAATATGACGTTCCCCATTTGCTTGTCTTTAAGGACACGATACAACACGACTATCACAAGGAGGTTTTTATTGGTGATGACGGGGTGCTGCTGATGTAGGGCCGATTACATGTGCCCAATGTGGATGGGTTGCGTGAGATGATCCTTGAGGAGGCCCACAGTTCGTGGTACTCCATTCATATAAGTGCTGCTAAGATGTATCAGGATTGGAGAAAGCACTATTGGTGTAGGAGAATGAAGAAAGACATAGTGGAGTATGTAACTCGGTGCCTAAATTGCCAGTAAGTAAAGTATGAGCATCAGAGGCCAGGTGAGTTGCTTCATAGACTTGAGATTCCCCAGTGGAAATGGGAGTGTGTTACCATGGACTTCATTGTTGGACTCCAACAGAGTCAAAGGAAATTTGACGTTGTATGGGTGATTGTGGATAGGTTGACCAAGTTGGCTCATTTAACTTCAGTAGTGACTACCTATTATTCAGAGCAGCAGGCTCATACCTATATCCATGAGATTTTTCATCTCTACGGTGTGCCATTATCCATTATCTCCGATTGAGTGTTGTGGCCAAACGCGCAAGCAAGTATACGCGGTCGTCAAATAATAAAGTGACTAAAAGTCGGATGTCGAACCCACGAGGACTTGTGATTAACTATTAACTAAATTAGACTATCCTAACTATCTAAACAAGTTAAAACTAGACGTACTTGATTCTAAACTAATTAAATAAATAAAAATAAATAATGAACTTTGAATAGAGGAAGATTAGATTTTGATGTTATCAATGTAATGAAATCAATCCAGGGTTATGGGCTATCTAACATTCCTATTGTATTCTTCAATTGAATTGACTGACTAATTCATCTAATTCATTGGTTGAGAGGGTTAATATTGCTCATAAGAATCTGTCGAGTTCTTACTCGCCTATTCAAGCTAACTTAACGTCTATATGTCTATGGAATTAGAACTAACAATAACGCATTTATAATTCCTGTACATCAACCAAGCAAGGCAATTAGGTATATGTCTATCCTAATCGCGAATCCGTTCCCCGATGCCCAGATTCAAGAACTTGCTCTCCTCAATCCTATGTACAATCTAGAATTCTCACTTTCCAGTTCAATTTTGGATTTGTAGATAATATTCAATTGGTGATCAAGAAATTAAATAATTAAGAACAATATTGAATAAGTAAACCACTATAATAAATCAAGAAAGCAAAATCAATATCCGAATAACAGTAGTCATGAAAAAAACCACAACCCTAGAACATGAAATTTAGCTTCACATAGACATGGTAGCCAAACAACATATCATACAGAGAAACATAAAAATTACTAAGTTTGGTGGAAGAGAAGATGAAACCTGATGGTAGGAAATAATCTCGTGTTTTAGTCGCTTATTGCACTCTAATTTACTGCACTTTAATTGAGTTTGAGCTGTAATCATTAATGTTTTGCACTAATTATGTGTTTTATACCTTTTAGGAGGATTCTGAGCTATGTAGATGTTATGGATTGAATTCGAGTGATTTGGAGCTTTGAAGTCTGAGTAAAAGACCAAGGGATAAAGCCGGGATCGTGTTTGGGGGTCGAGAACCACTTTTGGATATCAAAAAGTCAAGAAAATCCGTACTCGAGAAAACGTCACAACCGGGGCGCGCCTATGTAAAATCCTGCCTTCTTTCAGAAATAAACTATCTGGACTTTCCCACTAACGCCCTGCCTTGCGCATCGCTCCATGCGGCGCGCCTATGCAATTTGTTTTTTTTTTTTGGCAAATTATAAGATTTTATTCATAATAAAGCAAACCGCAAAGGAAAAGTACAAGTAAGGGGGACAAAAGCTCGAGTAGTGTCGCCTATATGCAAGCAAACACATACCGAGCTAAACCTTACATTACAAATCCTATTGAGGCAAATAAAAGCCTCACCTATTAGCACGCATGTAAAAAGAAAGAACTGGAAAGAACCAAATACTTAATGATCATCATAGAGTTTATAATATACTCTATGATGATATTACAGATGATTATGCTTATAAAAAGATATAATAGAAAGTAGTACAAATTAGAGTGTTGTCCCTCCTTTTCTATTCTTGTAATCTCTTCTATTTGGAAATCTTTATCTTCCTCCTCCCGCCTCTTCAGAATATATTCGAAAATCATGATTAGAGTGTTATTATCCTAGTTTGCGCAGGAAAAGGTGTTTTCGTCTAGGCCCAACCCTACTTAGTATAAATACATGTAAAAACGTTATTTTAAGAAATTTTGAGATTATTTAGACCTAAGGATGCTAGAGAGAAGGTGGAGCAGCGAAAGTACAAGAAATTCATCATTCAATCCTTATTTAAGACACGATTTGGATTGTTTTATGCCTGTCTTTATATTTGTGATGAATTACTCCATATCTATGGAGTAGTTCTTCTTTAGGGATTGATGGTTTGGTGTTTTGATGATTGTTTGTGGATATTAATTCTAGTTTTTATGTATTGAATCGTTTTGGGTACTTTAATTGGTGCATCTATATTCTACATGTTCATGTAATCGAGAGAGGCATAACTTGTGATATTTGTGCATTATCTTGTTGGATGAATTCAGTGATTCTTCTTAGTAATTAGAAGAGGCTAGTTGAATTATTGTTTAGACCTAGTTAGGAGGATAATTGAAAGAGGTTCTCCTAAAGACCATTCCACTGCGAATTCTTGCATATCTTCACCGAGCGTAAATTAGTTCATATTGTGCGGTTGAAACTTAATCGAGAGAGGAGTTTCTACTAAACGTTTGAACTAATAATTGAGTGAATTCGAGAGACTCACTTGAAAATTAGAAGTGAATTAACTAGAGTTAAATCCCAGACATTTAGATTCATAGTTAATTTTAGTTTTAATCACATAATTCTCAACTGTTGATTATCTTGGATAGCAATCTAGCTACAAACTGTGATTTAAATCCTATCCCTGTGGATACGCTATTTTACTATACTATCTTTGACTAGCGAGCATATTTTTTGGTGTGCTTTAAGCTCGTCAAATTTTGGCATTGTTGCTGGGGCTTGGCAATCAATAGTGTTGGAAATAGTTTGTAGTACTAATTAAGGAATTTTTTTCTTTTTAGTTTTCTATTTTTCTCTTTTTACGCTTGGTGTTCCTCGATTGTGCGGAGTCAACAGGTTAGATTGGTGCATGACTCGATCCTCTGTGAAATAAGTGCTACCTTACGAACTAAATACTGAGAAGCAACTACGACAGCTGAGGAATAAAATAAATCTTCCCGAGAATACGGAGAAGGTTGGGCAATCCTCAACCAAAGAAGTTATGGTGGGAGACAAGGAGAATGTTGATTTGGTTGCAAGAGAGGCAGCCTAGCAAAGAGAAAAAGCTTCAAGAGATGCTGAGGAGACAGCTCTTCAGAATGCACAACTCGTCTATGAAAAGGAGAGGGCTCGAAGAATTGCTCATAATCAACTTTTGGGTGCAGACCAAATCGGAAATATAACTCCTGGTGCCGGGAGACCACTTGGAGATTATGCTAGACCGGTCTTCAACCAAGGCTTATCGAGTATGAGACCACCTCTAGTTGCAGCCAATAATTTTGAGCTGAAGCAAGGGTTGCTCCAAACTCTCCAAAATAGCTGTGTCTTTAGACGAAAGATGAACGAAGATCCAAATAATCATCTAATGGACTTCGAGGAGATTATGAACACCTTTCAATATAATGGTGTGCCGTAAGATGCGGTTTACTTAAGGGCATTCCCCTTCACCCTCAAAAACGATACAAAGTACTGGCTTCGAAGCTTGCCTAATGGATCAATTAAAACATGGGATGAGATGACCAGAAAATTTCTTAATAAATATTTCTCATCAGCTAAGACGGGAAGTTTTGAAGGGAAATTCATATCTTTTGTCAAAACGAGAGTGAAACTGTGTTTGAAGCTTGGGAAAGGTTCAAAGAGATAGCGTGTAAGTTTCAGCATAGTGGAATAGAACTCTGGATGCAACTCCAGAATTTTTGGGATGGATTGACACCAGAACATTGAGTAATGCAGCTTGAGGTCCGTTGATGAAAAAGAGTCCAGAGGAGATAGTCACAATTCTTGATGAGTTGTTTGAGGGTGCAATTTAGTGGCCCTTTGAGATTGCTGAGAGAAGAAGATCAACTGGTATTCACTAAGTTGACACTAACACATCGGTGTAGGTACAACTTTATGCCATTGCAAAGGAAATAAGGAAGCTGACCTTAACTTCAATACATAGTGAGCCCCATGCAGCGTGCGATATATGTGGAAGAGGACACCCTACTCATGAGTGAAGCCTCAATTGAGGAAGTTAATGCTGTTGGGAATTATAACTTCAATGCAATAGGTCAGAAGCACCCTGGTTTTTTATGGAGTTCACCTGGGGGTACAACAAATGCATGGCAACAAAGCAATCCCAGATTTCAAGGACAAGGAGCTCCTAGTTTTGCGAATTAGCCGAGGCCGCAGTTCCAGCCTCAACATGCCACTCAGCCTGGGCTAGAAGATTTAATGAACTCCTTTATTGCCAAGATAGATGAGAGGTTAGATGCTCATGGATCAGCTATCAAAGAACTTGGCACTGGTTTGAGAAATTTGGAGAAGCAAGTGGGACAAATTGCTATTGTATTGTCTGAAAGAATCCAGGTACTCCCAGCTGATAGTGAGAGAAATCCCAAAGAAACAGTGAATGTTATGACTTTGAGAAGGGGGCAAGTGTTGAAAGAGCCCACTCTATTCCAAAAAGAGGTGGTACCTGAAAAAAAAAATGGGAGCAGCTGGAAAAAGTAGTCGATAAGATGAAAGGCAAGAAAGAAGCTAAGAAAAAGGAGGAAATTTCAAAAGGGGAGGAATCTAATGAGCGCGAATATATGCCTGCTCTACCCTTTCCCCAAAAGCTGTATAGAGAAAAGCTGCACAAGTAGTTTGAGAGATTCTTAGATATACTGAGACAGGTTAATGTAAACTTGCCATTCACAAAAGTTCTCTCACAAATGCCAGCTTATGCAAAATTCTTGAAGGAGATCCTTACAAAAAAGAAGGAAGATTGAGGAGACATCGGTAGTCAAGCTCACAGAGCATTGCAGCGCAATCCTGCAAAACAAACTCCCACAAAAGTGTGAAGATCTAGGGAGTTTTACTATACCTTACTCGTTAGACATTCTAAATTTTGATAAATCTTTATGTGATTCTGGTGCCTCAATTAATCTAATGCCTTTGTCTATTTACAGGAAGTTGGAGCATGAGAGTAGAGAGATAAGCTTCGCACCAATTTCCTTGCAGCTGGCCGACCAAAATACTTTGATACCTGAGGGGATAGTTGAAGACATCGTAGTTCGGGTAGATAAGTTTGTTTTTTCTGTAGATTTCATTTTGGTAAAGATGGAAGAGAATAAAGAGGTCCCCCTTATCTTAGGAAGACCATTCTTAGAAACGGGCAGAGCAATATTAGACATACATGATAGAAAGCTCATGCTTAGAGTGGGTGAGGAGACAGTGACGTTCGAGATGAATGTGGAGATGGGGGTGAGAAAGGAGAAGCCAACTGCAAGTGTATAGTGGAAGGTGAAAAGCTCGAAAGAAAAGGGTGCTATGAGTGAAAAAGACAAGTGTGGGGTGTACCCCAAGAATGCTGAGAAAAAGCTGTCCGCATGGATGTGTGCATTGTTCGAGCGCTTGGAATAGAGCCCCACTTCGACTAAGACCCCCCATTGAAAGTTCAAGGAAGTTTCCTTTTCCCTATGCTATTTATTTGTGTGTCATGGGGACATGCCACAACTTAAAGTTCGGGGTGGAGGATATTTGTATGTATGTATGTATATTAGTCTTAGTTCTTGCTTGTTAGTTTTAGTAGTTTGATAGAAAACATTTTTTGAAAAACCATAAAATTTAAAAATTTTGACTTTTCCTGATGATGGATATCACCGACAGGTTTCTTAAGGGATTAAAGTCGAAAGAAAAAGAAAAAAAGATTTTCTTTTGTAGTTAGTGTAATAATTTTCCCTTGGGTTTTCTTTGTGCCGCGGTTCTTTTTCAAGGGTTTGTTTGAACCAGGTATAGTTAGGTTTTATTTTGGTGGGATAGTAGGAACCTTGTGCTATGGATTGAATTAAAGGCAACATCTCTTAACTTTATCATGCCTTGAGAATAGCGGGTGCTTTAGTTGTGACGCTTATGCTCAGTTTTTGACTCTTGTATAAGTACTTTAAATTGTATAATTTTATCTTTGCTTAACTGTTTTGACTAGAGTGTCTTCATGAGTCAAATCTTGAGTGAGTTATGTGCCATGTGTGTGTGAGGCTTCTTGTATTTTGTGCATTGCATTTGATGTCTAGAACTTGTCCCGTGTGTTTGCAAAGCGAAATAGTAGTGTTGTTTAGTCTTCAAAGTGATTTAGGCATTTCATTATTGAAACAGGTATATGCTTTTACCCACCTAATTGTCATGTATCTTAGTTAACCCCTTTGACCCTATAATCCTATTTCTTTGGCAACCACATTACAAACCTTGCCCATTTGTTTGAATTGTTCATCTATTTGAACCATTTACCTCTCATGAGCATTTAAAATTGTTATGAGCTTTGTAAAAGTTGATTTGTGGGGTGCTTGGTTCGGTTTTTGAGTGGAATTAATGAAATAAGGAAGAAGGCGCATTGTTTGAAAAAAAATAAGACTCACTTATAGTGAATAAGAAAAGAAAACAAAAAATATATTTGTGTTGTTGTGCAAAATATCCTATGGTAGTGGAACTAATCTCTCTTGTTGTGAGGGCACTTTATTCACGAAGGAAAGGTAATGCTTGACCTCTATGTTAGAGTAGGTGAGCGGGTTATAAATAATGTGCGGTGCTTTTGAGTCAAATCTTAAGGTGAAGATGTTACACTATTGTGCTTTGTCTATTGTAAAGATTCTTGGTGTAATGAGTTAGGAGAGTTACTTTAAAAAGATCGTGTCTATATGAAGTGTAGTTTGATTGCTCGAGGACGAGCAATGGTTTGAGTGTGGGGTGTTGATGGTAGGCTATAATCTCGAGTTTTAGTCGTTTATTGCACTCTAATTTACTGCACTTTAATTGAGTGAATTCCAGAGGCTCACTTGAACATTAGAAGTGAATTAAGAGTTAAATCTCAGACATTTATCTTGCACATATCCAATCAACCCCTATTTTCTCCCATTGATATCTTTCTTTACTTACTTTTGTTACGATTGTCATAGTAAATTAGATCTAGATTCTTAGTTAATTTTAGTTTTAATCACATAAATCTCAAATGTTGATTATCTTGGATAGCAATCTAGCTACAAACTGCGATAATACTGTTTAAATCCAATCCCTGTGGATACGATATCTTACTATACTATCTTTGACTAGTGAGCATATTTAGGTTTATGTTTCAGCGTTTAATATGGTAAGTTGGCACCTTGAAGGTTTTAAAGTCCTTTAAATTTGGTTTGAAGTAGGACCTGGGGTTATCAAGGTGTAATTGGGATTCCGAGCCTGAGAATAGTTCCGTATGGTGATTTTAAATTTGCACGCAAAATTCGAAGTCATTCCGAGTAGTTTAAGTATGTTTCGGCGCGTTAGGAGTAGATTGGAAGAATTTGAAGTTCATAAGTTGATTCTGTTGATTTTGGGTTGCGAATTCTTAGTTTTAATATTGTTTTCCGCATTCCGAGGGTGCGAGTGAGCCCGTTTATGATTTCAAACTTGTTGGTATGTTTGGACGGGGCCTCGGGGGCCCCTGATGCTATTCGGATGATGCGCAGAGGTCGTTTAGCCTTGGGTGAATAGCTGAAGCACCCAGCTTCTGGTGCAATCCAACCTGCGGAGGGCCAGCCGCAGAAGCGGCCCAATGGGCTGCCCAGAAACGGCAGATGCGGAACACGGCCTGCACGTGCGAATGCACAGGAGCGATAGAAGCAACCGCATAAGTGACCAAAGCTGCAGGAGTGACACTCGCATCGCAGAAGCGGTCCCGCAAAAACGGGCCAGCTGTCTGCCGAAGCGGAAGAAGGTCTACTGGGCAAGGGCCGCATCTGCAATGATTTGCGCAGATGTGGAGCCGTAGAAGCGGCTGTCCCTTCGCAGGTGCAAAATTGCTGGAGGCATAATGATTTATTTAATGCGGGACTTAGGCTATTTTGGCTCATTTACATTCATCTGTTGGGAGATTTCGGAGCTCTTGGGGAGGGGTATTCATCTAGCACTTTGAGGTAAGTAATTTCTATACAATGTGAGTTAAATACATAGATTATGGGTAGATTATAACATTTAAAATTTGTGAAAATCATGGGTTTAGATGAAAAACCTAGGTTTTGATAAAAATGAGATTTTACCACGAAAATTGTTATGGAATTGAGTGAAATTATATATTAGATTTCGTGAGGGTATGGGTAACAAATTTTTTCGAAAATTTTCGGTATCCGGGTACGTGGGCCCTAGGATGAATTTTAGGAATCCTTCAATTAAAGTTGGGTAATCACTCCAATAGTTAGAATATGGACTTTTGAACATGTACTGATTAATTTATATAACATTTGACAAGTTTTGGATTGTTCTGCACCGAGTTGAGTCATTAGAACGAAATTGTGACCGGAAAGTGAGCTTTGGGACGAGGTAATCTCTTGCCTAACCTTGTAAGTGGGAATTTATCCCAAAGGTTCTTTAAATTGGTATTTGCTTCTAATTGTAACTGGGATTTGACAGTTCCAATATGTTCGTATGATGATTTTGGACTTGAGCGTACGTTCGAATCGGGTTTTGGAGACCCGAGAGCGTTTCAGCGCTTAATATTAGAAGTTAGCACCTTGAAGGTTTTAAAGTACTTTAAATTTAGTTTGAAGTAAGACTTGGCATTATCGAGGTCCAATTGGGATTCCGAGCCTGAGAATAGTTTCGCATGGTGATTTAAGACTTGCATGCAAAGTTTGAAGTCATTCCGAGTAGTTTAAGTGTGTTTCGACGCGTTCGGAGTATGTTCGAAGAATTTGAAGTTCATATGTTGATTCTATTGGTTTTGTGTTGCGATTCTTAGTTTTATGTTCATATGTTGATTCTATTGGTTATGTTGTTTTCCTCATTCTGAGGGTGTGAGCGAGTCCGTTTTATGATTTCAAATTTTTTGGTATGTTTGGACGGGCCTCGGAGGCCTCGAATGCCATTTGGACGATGCGTGAAGGTTGTTCACCCTTGGGTGAATAGTTGAAGCACCCAGCTTCTGGTGCAATCGCACTAGCGGAGGGCCTGCCGCAGGTGAGAGCTCGTAGAAGTGAGCGAGCGGATGCAGAACACGGCGTGCACCTGTGAATGCGCAGGTGCGATAGAAGCAACCGTAGAAGCGGCCAAAGCTGTAGGAGCGACACTAGCGTCGCAAAAGCGATCCCGTAGAAGTGGGCCAACTACCTGCAAATGCGAAAGAAGGCCAACTAGGCAAGGGCTGCATCTGCGATGATTTTTCGCAGATGCAGAGCGGCAGAAGCGCCCGTCCCTCTGGAGGTATGAAATCGCTGGAGGTAGAATGGTCCATTTAATGCGAGACTTAGGTAATTTTGGCTCATTTTCTTTTATCTTTTGGGCGATTTTGGAGCACTTGGAGAGGGATTTTCATCTAGCACTTTGAGGTAAGTAATTTCATACAATGTGAGTTAAATACATAGATTATGGGTAGACTTTAACATGTAAAAATTGTGAAAATCATGGGTTTAGATGAAAAACATAGGTTTTGATAAAAGTGGGATTTAACCACGAAAATAGTTATGGAATTGAGTGAAAATTATATATTAGAGTTCGTGAGGTTATGGGTAACAACTTTCTTCGAAAATTTTCAGAATTCGGGCATGTGGACCCGGGGATGAAATTTAGGAATCTTTCAATTGGGGTTGGGTAATCACTCTAATATTCAGAATACGGATTTGAACATGTATTGATTAATTTATACAACATTTGACTAGTTTTGGATTGTTCGGCAGCGAGTTTAGGCTTTACAACGAAATTGTGACCGGAAAGTGAGCTTTGAGATGAGGTAAGTCTCTTGCATAACCGTGTAAGAGGGAATTTACCCCATAGGTGCTTTAAATTGCTATTTGCTTCTAATCGTGGGGGCTACCTACGCACGAGGTGACGAGAGTCTGTGCGTAGCTACTAATTATGCTTATGTCCGGGTAGTTTAGGACCCGAATCATGAAATATTTGTAATGTTTGCACCCTACTTGTTAAATAAAGGCCTAAATTACATTGGCACTTGTTTGAGAAATTGTAAAGGACCGAATTTCACTCACTTGAATATTGGCGGGTTAGTTGACCGTTAATGAAAATTGTGTTTCGTTGTACATTAGCCTTGTATTAGCTCTTACACCGCTTGTTTATATAGTATCCTCTTTTCTTGTTGAGCGGGCTGAACGCCTTGGCAGTAGATAGATGCAACTATGGTTCGTGCCGCTAGACCCTCGGCAGCGTACACATTATTCTGGATCGGGCCGTATGACCTCGGCATAGTCGTGCGTGATAACACTCGAAGTGTAATCATATATTTAATATCCTTCTCTGGCTTGAGAGATAAAATTATATTATATAGAAATTTATTTGGAACTTACCATGTGCGAAGGGATAATTTACTTTCTGCTAGTTATTGAGTTATTATTATTATTATTATTATTTACATAACTCATGCTCATTTAGAATTTCGAATTTCTTTACTATGAGCACATTGTGATGTCGATGTCGTCGCCTCGTTACTACTTCTTCGAGGTTCGACTTGATACTTACTGGGTATATGTTGTTTATGTACTCACGCTACACTTATGCACTTACCGTGTAATATCTGAGGTAGGTGCATCTGGCAGTCCTACCGGCACGCATCCCAGATATCTCGAGGCCTAGTCGTGAGCTACTTCTTGAGCTGTTATGCAGCCCCTAGAGTCTCTCTTTTGTATTTATATTCTGTCTACTTTATTTTGGATAGTAGTTAGAGTTTTGTATATTCTACTGGTTGCTCATACACTTATGACACCAGGTCTTGGCATACACACTAGTAGACTTTGTGGTTTTGGAGCACTTATATTACTATGATTGCCACTTAGTTGTATTCGTTTCATTTATTGAATTTTCCACTCTTTAATTTTCTATTAAATAGAATTTAATTACTGGAAAATTAATTAATAGAGAAATAACATGGTTTAATTTACTGTTGGCTTGCCTAGCGGTAACGTCGGGCGCCATCACGGCCCATAGTAGGAATTGGGTCGTGACAACTAAGCACAAAATAATATAATCAATACTCAAAAGATGATTAAACGCACTAGAATGTGAGACAACAATGGTTAAATATATGCATCTTTTTAGCCGACATCACCACCCCACACTTAAAATATTGCTCGTCCTCGCATCAACCAACAATTCACACTATTGTTGAGCACTTCATATTTACACATTTGAAGCACACTACACTAATGACCATGGTTGATAGCAACAATTAAACTATAACATATGCAATCACTTACACTTCCCTTTACTTGTGCCATTCTTTAGTAATATTCACAATAAAGACAACGTGTTCATAACAATCCTAGCCTCAGACTCAATGTCACAATGCACTCATGGCTTGAACACCCAAAATCATAAAGAAGTCTAATAACTTTACCTATCCCTCATGTAACCCTGTGCCGTCACAACAAAAGCAAAGAGAGTAAGTTGAATCCACACATCAGAATCTCATGATCAAATATAGTTTAAGGACTCACTTGTATATAAAAGAAATCTCTCACTCTCACAAAGAAGTCACATGCATGCAATTGGTACCATAGGATTTCCCTTAATGTAGATCTCTACAAATATATGCTCACTCGATCTAGAATCAATTAGTACTTTTATGGTTGTAATATGGGCTAAAGGACGGGTAGGATATATTTAGGAATAGTGGTTCACCTTCCTAAGCACTTTAACACATCACCAAATAACTTAAGCGCAAATTTCCTCAATCCAACTTCAACCTCACAATCAATATAGGCTTGTAATATGGGTGCCAAATAAAAATCTATAGGCTCAAAAGGGTTAACTAGGGATAAATTTTATTTGTGAGAAGCGCTAAGCTCAAAAATCAAAAAGGCCTAAAATCATTTTTGAATCCGAGTATCACCTAAAATTTTGCTTCAACTCACATACCCGGCAAGTTCTAGACACAAGTACAATACATGGACTACACAAAAACCTTACCACACATGGCACATGACTCACTAAGGACGGTCCCATTCCGACTCTAAAAAAATGCAAGTATTCATGGAGCCACGAGATATTAAGCATTAAGAACAAAGTGAACATAAGTCAAGTAAATGAGACATAGGCGTCAATAACATGCTATCCAGTCTGTACAGGCATCATAGGAAATTTCAAAGTATAGGAAAGATACTACACATGCCAAAGCCTAAATATGCTACTATCAAACTAGTCAAGGGCGCTTAGGAATCTCATATTTTATTCAATTTATTCCCTAAAGTCTAAACTACTCTAAAAGTAAATAATTACTACCTGATTCAAAATACATCCCAAAAAAAAAGAACCGAGGCACAAAGAAAAACCACGAAGGATTGTTTCTACTTAAAGGAAAATAAAAGACATATTTTTGGAATTGTTTTTAATTTTTCAATAATTTTTTTTGTATTTTTTTACTTAATCCGTCAAGAAAGTTGTCCAAAAGATCCATCGCGGGAAAAGTCCAAAATTTTCTAAATTTTTTCATTTTTCTTATTTTTTATATTAAACAAAAACCACCACACTAAGAAAGAATACTACAATTAAGCTTGGATAGCACATAAAATCATCCAGATAATCTCCTCACCCCACACTTAAAATTGTGCAATGTCCTCAATGTGTACTAAGCTTCCCATTGACTCCTCCATAAGCTCGAATAGATCAATTCTCATGTCACCAACCAAGCACAATGTTGAAAAATAGTTAGAATGAGGTCCAATGTGCTCCAACTCTAGAATCACTTCACTTTTAACATCCTCACTTTTGCAGACTTCCTTAACATTAGCATCATCAATTATAACATGGTAAAATGATTGGCATTCTCGTCTTGGCTCCTCAATTTGGCCTAGAAGATCTTTTTCAGCTTCGCACAACTCATCAATAAATTGTTAGGTGTTACATGCATCAACCTTTGCACTCAAATCTGCATCCAAGTCGCGATAGAGCTGCCAAATTGGTCGATCAATTGTCTAAGATCAGTCTCCTTCTATCAGCTGTTCTGCCATATTAGAAAGACCATCACGAAGAAACTCATGAAATATTATCAGTTGAGCTTGTTCCTCTAGCCAAGATTGGCTTTCTATATCCGCTTCTTCAAAATTAAAACTGGAGGGCCATGACTGGCACCGGGGCCATACCTGCCGAGCACCAAATCACAATTTATCTAACCTATCTTATTATCTTTAAGGGCCGATGAGATCAATATAAATGGTAGATATGAATCCTAGACAATCAAAAATGACAGACAATGGCATGAACATATATGTCATGGGCCGACAAGGCTATCATGAAGCTATGTATAAGGTACGAGCTAACAAGCTGCCATGAGAGACTATACAACAAAAATTAGTCGACAAGGCAATCCAAACTATACATGAATCGACACCTGTCTATGAGCCTCTACAGGAATATAAGTGCTGCAACATTGCCGGAACAAGGCCCGACATACCCATAACGTCCATAACAAAAATACATACCAAGACCACGACAAGTCCGGAGAAGGTATCTCGCCAATAGTCGCTGAACTGTGCAGCCTACAATGGTGGGGGAGCTTCGCCTACCTATCTATTAGGACCTGCAGCACGACATGCAGTATCCACAAATAAAAGTACATCAGTACGAATAAAGTACTGAGTATCTAAGGCAGGAAAACATAAGTAAGAACAGTAATGTAAACAAGTAAAAAGAATATACAAACTGTAACATCTGTGTGCTTATGAAGGCTACTGACATGAAATGCATGGCACACACATAAATAGATACACTAACTTTTAAGACATACACCTCTATGGGCATCATCATAATCATATCATACCCGACTCTAATAGGTTCTGTAGAAACATACCACGCCATCATAATGCTTGGCAGAATCGTACTTGGCCACGTGGAGCTCGGTAAATTCCAACTGATCTGTGGTTGCACAATAGGTCCCGTACGCGGCCGATTATAGCGCGGCTTAGTAGAGTAAAATAGATACATATATATGATGCGCGCTGGACTCATTTGAATCACATTTTTAACCTTTTGGGATTTAGAGTTGGTATCCTCCGTATAAATTATTAGGATTAACTCTTCATCAAGAATCTTATAAGAATCAGGAAGTACCAACAACATTAATAACATAAGAATAACACAAGTAACATCAACATCAATCGTTCCATAAGAAGGGAAACAACGTAAGTACAGCTAGCTTCTAAGAGTGCAGTATCTTTGGAAGCTCGTTCATTATATAATGTACAATCTGAGTCACACAAAAGAAGGAAAGGGATAGCCTCACATACCTTGTATATACTTCCCGACCTCCAGCTATGAAAATGTCAGGACTCCTTAGTCTACAATAAGAGAAATGACACTATCGTTATCGTTTAAGCATCGTAACTATTATGTATCGACCGCAACCTATTTTACAATGAAACGAACAACACCTTCTCTATTTATATGACATCCCACAAGTGAAAAAAATCACCAAACATCCCAAACAACATCAATAATAATCATATTGAACCACCCAAAACAGTCCACCAACCAACAACATTACTAACAAACCTTTCGATATATATCTCACAAGTTCTAGCTTCAACGACTTTGCCGTAACTTGGATAATCTTAAATACATGTAGGGTAAAGGGTTCCTCACATTTAAAAAGAAATGAAAAGTCCAATTTGACCTTAATTGACCACGAAATATCCCTCCAATGCTGCTACAAGAACAAGGAAGCAAAGCTAGCAATCAATTAGTATTTTTCCGCACTAGAATCACTTTAAAAGACTTGAAATCACCTAGGGTTGATATTAAAACTTGAGGGAGTATTTTAAATAACATAAAAAACGTAAAACAACCTCCCACACAAGCTGGAACAACACAAAAATCAGCAACAACAAGAAAAATAAGAAACTTACGAGCGTCACGGGATTTTGGACACTTGATTTGTGTTGTTTGCCCTTTGTTTTGGTCTTGGATCATGAGATAACCTTGAGAGAGTGTTCATAGGGTTCTAAGGTCTGAATATGTTTAAAAATAATGGCTTAAAATGGGATTTAGGCGTGTTATATATATCCATATGTTTTAACCGCCTATTTGGGCCCCCATAGAGAGCTGCTTGGCGCAGTCTCTCGGAAATGCGACTATCTCCCAATTCTAGGATCATATCGACAAATGGTTCACTGCGTTGGAAACTAAACTCATAGATGTTCAATTTGGTGGGTAGATCACCCACCAAGTCCAAGTAAATTGGTAGAAAAGTTTAATAACATTCGACCTAAAATTTTAAGTTAAATTATGAACGTAAGTTGCGACAACTTTTGTCGACTTTTGTTTTATAACTCGTTTGAATTCAAGACTTATGATATTTATATTATATGATTCAAATACCTTAAAACACAACCTCTTGGTAATATTAATCACCTTTAGATTTACCCAAAAATACGAATTCTAAAATCCTTGATTCGTTTAACTTCTAATACTTGTTAACCACTCTTATACACCCTTTTATCAATTAAGACCAATAGGATTAAATTCTTATCATCTCAAAGATAATCTCTTCTCGGACCTACATAGACTAACTTACGGCGTAATCTAACGTATGAAAATATGGGTTGTAACAGCCTCCCCCCCATATAATTCTGTCTCACCGACTTCAAACCATACAACTGGTGATATACATCTTCTCCCATACAGTGCCTCGTACAGGGCCTTTTTAATACCGGAATGGTAGCTATTATTGTACGCGAATTCTATGAGTGCTAGATGGTCATCCCAGTTCCCCTTGAAATCTAGAACACGTGCTCGTAGTATCTTCAAGTGTCTAAATGATACTTTCAGCCTGTCCATCAGTCTGCGGATGGAATTCCGTGCTGAGATTCACTTGTGTGCCTAAACCCTTCTGAAAAGACCTCCAAAAGTTAGCCGTAAATTGAGCTCCTCGGTCTGATATATTAGATAACGGCACACCATGAAGCCTAACAATCTCCTTGACATACAACTTCGTATAATCTCCAGCTGTGTAAGTTGTCTTACTTGGCAGAAAATGGGCACATTTTGTATGTCGATCAACTGCCACCCAGATGGAGTCAAACTTATGATAAGAGCGAGGTAATCCAATAATGAAGTCCATATTAATCACCTCCCATTTCCAAGTCGGAATCTCTATATTCTGAATCAATCCACTGGGGTTTCTGATGCTCAATCTTTACTTGTTGACAATTAGGGCACTGGCTACAAATTCTGCAAATAGACGTCTTCATGTTATCCCACCAATATTGATCCTTATCATCATAATATATCTTTGTCGAGCCGGGATGGATGGAATATCGGACTGATGAATCTCAATCATAATTTTCTCTCGCAACCCTGCCAAATTAGGCACACATAATCGGCCATGGTATCTTAGTGCCCCATCTCTTCCGATCTCGAAAGCCGTAATTTTACGCTGCTGAATGCTCTCTCTCAATCGTACTAAGGTAGGATCTTCATATTGCTGTGCTTTTACCTCAGCTACCAAAGATGATTCTGATGTATTCTGTATAGTAACACCTCCGTCATTGGAGTCTAACAATCTGATTCTCATATTGGCTAGATGATGAAGCTATTTAGTCAACCCCTGTCTGCCTACCTCAATGTGTACTAAGCTTCCCATTGACCTACGACTGAGAGCGTCTGCCACAACATTGGCTTTACCGGGATGGTACAATATCTCGACATCGTAATCTTTTAGTAATTCAAGCCACCTATGCTGCCTCATATTCAACTCCTTCTGCTTCAAGATGTATCATAAACTTATGTTATATGTGTAGATATCAACGTGAACACCATATAAGTAGTGCCACCAAATCTTCAAAGCATATATTACTGCAACCAATTCCAAATCATGAGTCGGGTAATTATTTCATGCTTCTTCAATTGTCTTGATGCATAAGCAATCACTTTCCCACGTTGCATCAATACGCACCCCAAACCTATACTTGAGGCATCACAATATACCAGGCATCACAATATACCATATAAACTTCTGTTCCTTCCGGGAGAGTGAGCACTGGCGCAGATGTCAATCGATTCTTTAGCTCCTGAAAACTATGTTCACAAGTGTCAGACCACTAAAACTTGGTAGCTTTTTTTGTTAACTTAGTCAATGGTCCTGACGTAGAGGAAAACCCTACTACAAACCGCCTATAATATCTTGCTAGCCCCAGGAAGCTGCGGACTTCTGACGGTGTTGTAGGTCTTGGCCAATTCTTCACTGCATCGATCTTCTGAGTGTCGACACTAGTACCCTCGTCAGATATCACATGGCCAAGGAATGCTACCGAGTTTAGCCAGAATTCACATTTGGAGAGCTTAGCATATAACTTACAATCCTGAAGGGTCTGTAATACTATCCGCAAGTGGCCCATACCTTCCTTCTCTGAATGAGAATACACCAGAATGTCATCAAAGAATACAATCATGAACACATCAAGATAGGGCCTGAATACACTATTCATGAGATCCATAAAAGCTGCTGGGGCATTTGTTAGCCGGAACGACATCACCAAGAACTCAAAGTGACCATATCTTGTCCGGAAGGCCGTCTTTGGAATATCCTTCTCCTTAACCCTCACCTGATGATACCCTAAACGTAAGTCAATCTTGGAGAAATACTTGGCACCCTGGAGTTGGTCAAACAGGTCGTCAATCCTTGGAACTAGATATTTGTTCTTTATAGTAAACTTATTCAACTGTTAAAAATCAATACACATCCTTAACGACCCATTTTTCTTCCGCACGAACAAGACTGGTGCACCCCAAGGTGAAGTGCTAGGCCTAATGAAGCCCTTATCCAGCAAGTCCTTCAACTGCGCCTTCAACTCTCGCAACTCTACCGGGGCCATCCTGTGTGGAGGGATAGAGATCGGTTGAGTGTCAGGCAACAAATCAACTCCCTTTCAGGAGGAAGACCTGAGAGTTCATCTGGGAAAACATCTAGAAATTCATTGACCACGGGGATTGATTATGGAGTAGGCGACTTCGCCTTCACATCCCTAATGTGAACGAGATGATAAACGTAACCTTTTGAGATCATCTTTCTTGCCTTAAGATAGGAAATAAACCTACCTTTCGGCGTAGCAGTGTTCCCCTTCCATCCGATGACGAGTTCACCAGGAAGCTGAAACTTAACCATCTTCGTACGACAATCAACAATCGTATAGCATGAGGCCGACCAGTCCATTCCCATTATTACATCGAAATCAACCATTTCTAACTCAAATAAATTTGCCGAGGTTTGACGACTACAAATCATCACTGTGCAACATCTATATGCCCTTCTAGAAATCACAAATTCTCCTATCGGAGTAGATACCGCAAGTGGTTTACTTATTAATTCAGGTTTGACGCCAAACTTATTAGCCACAAAGGGTGTAACATATGATAATGTGGACTCCCGATAAATCAATGCATATACATCATAAGAAAACACAGAAAATATACCTGTAACAACATCCAGAGATGACTCGATATCCTGTCGACCTACTAGAGCATATGTTTAATTTTGAGTATCACTCGAACTCGGTACTGCACCTCTACCTCTACCACGACCTGTCGACTGCTGAAAACCTCGTGCTGGAGGCCGAACTGATGAGGAAGAACCAGACACAGATCCAGTTGGCTGAGCCATACCACCACCTTCTCTGTTAGGACAATCCCGAATCATATGGCCAGGTTATTTGCAAGAATAGCACGCATCGATCCCCGACGGCACAATCCAAATTGGGCTTTGTGGCACTGATCACGACGAGGTGTTGGGAGTCTCGTCTGACTAGTATCCATATGATATTGTGAGCCTAACGCCCGCAAACTCTAACTTGAACCAGAATAGGTAAATCGATCATACCGAGGCCTGTCAAACTATGGAGGAGCACTAGCTACAGGTGGCGCCAAACTCCTCGAAGACTAATGCCTGATACTACCTCTGAAGTCACCAGAATACCCTGCAAATCTTGCCCTCTTATGCTGGCCCCTATCCTGCTCCCTGTCTACCCTTTGCTGGCGGTTACGATCCTCTAGTGTCTAGGCATAAGCCTGAATACGAGAAATATCCACGCCCTCTACCAAAGAGGCTGTCATGCACTCATTTATCAAATGCGGTCCCAAGCTATACGCGAACAAGTGCACCCTATCGCTCATCTCGGCCACCATATGGGGAGCATACCTTACTAAAGAATCAAACTGCATACTATACTCTCGCACACTCATATTACCCTGTCGAAGGTTCAAGAACTTATTGGCTCTAGCTCGTCGTATATCAATTGGCAAATAGTGATGAAGAAAGGCCTCATAAAATTCCCCACACAGGTGGAAGAGCGTTCGGACCCCTGGATCTCTCCCAACTATCATACCAGAAAACTGCTAAATCCCCTAACCAATAAGAAGCCAACTCTATTGCCTCTGTATCACTAGCATGCAATACCCACCGTGTACGATGAACCAGATCAATAAAAGTCTGCGGGTCCTCCTTGGATCCGATCCGGTTAATGCTGGAGGGTCTAGATTAATGAAATCACGAACTCTCAGACTAACTGGTTTATCAGCAGCACCGATATTTTGCCTCCGAGCCTGAGCAGCTACTAAGCTAGTCAACAACTGTATTGCACTCCGAATATCCTGGTCAATAGTGTCAGACGGAGGAACTAGAAGTGCTGGGTGCCTCCTAATATCCTTCGGAGGAGAAGGAGTAGATGAGGTATGAGATGGCACCTCACTCTGAGGCTCACTTTGGCCTGCTTTGGCTGGAGGCACCTCATTGGTATCCTCTCCCGCAGCTGTATCAAGCCGTCTACTAATCGCTTGCTTCCTAGTTGAAGGCATCACTGAAAGAAAACATGGTGAATATTAGAGACAAACACATACGACTCAACTCAACGCACGATCTAGATTCAGGAAGAAGGTAACAACCCTAAATGTCAAGTAGCCTCCTGATTATAAATATGGCGGGTTACACATCTATAATCCAGACTCTACTAGACACGGCTCATAGATAATCCCTAGGACAAACTTGCTCTAATTCCTAGTTTGTCACGACCCAAACAGGAGGTCCATGACTGGCACCTGCGCCACACCTGCGGAGCACCAATGTACATTTTATCTAACCTTTCTTATTATCTATAAGGGCTGACGAGATCAATATAAATGGAAGACATAAATCTTAAAAAACCAACAATGACAGATCATGGCATGAACATATATGTCATGGGCCGACAAGGCTATCATGAAGCTATGTATAAGGTACGAGCTAACAAGTTTCCATGAGAGACGATACAACAAAAATTAGTCGACAAGGCAATCCAAACTATACATGAGCCGACACCTATCTATGAGCCTCTACAGGAACATAAGTGCTGCAACATTGCTAGAACAGGGCCCGACATACCTATAATGTCTATAACAAAAATGCATACCAAGACCACGGCAAGTCCGGAGAAGGGATCTCGCTAATAATCGCTGAACTGTGTAGCCTACTATGGTGGGGAGCTTCGCCTACCTGTCTATAAGGACCTGTAGCACGACATGCAGCATCCACAAATAAAAGAACATCAGTACTTATAAAGTACTGAGTATCTAAGGCAGGAAAATATAAGTAAGAACAGTAATGTAAACAAGGATAAAGAATATACAACCTGTAACATCTGGGTACATATGAGGGTTACTGACATGAAATACATGGCATACACACATATGCATACATAAACTTTTAAAACATACGCCTCTATGGGCATCATCATCATCATATCGTACCCAGCCCTAATAGGCTCTGTAAAAACGTACCCCACCATCATAATGCTTGGTAGAATCGTACCTGGCCACGTGGAGCTCGGTAAAACCCAACTGATCAGTGGTTGCACAATAGGTGCCGTACGCGGCCGACTATAGTGCGGCTCGGTAGAGTAAAATAGATACATATATATGATGCGCGCTGGACTCATTTGAATCACATTTTTAACCTTTCGGAGTGATTTAGGGTCGGTATCCTCCATATACGTTATTAGGATTAACTCTTCATCAAGAATTTTATAAGAATCAGGAAGTACCAACAACATTGATAACATAAGAATAAGAAAAGTAACATCAACATCAATCGTTACATAAGAAGGGAAACAATGTAAGTGCTGCTAGCTTCTAAGAGTGGAGTATCTTTGGAAGCTCGTTCATTAAATTATGTACAATCGGAATCTCACAAAAGAAGGAAAGGGATAGCCTCACATACCTTGTATATACTGCCCAACCTCAAGCTATGAAAATGTCACGACTCCTTAGTCTACAATAAGAGAAATGACACTATCGTTATCGTTTATGCATCGTAACTCTTATGTATCGACCACAACCTATTTTATATGGAACGGACAACACCTCCTCTATTTATATGACTTCACACAAGTTAAAAAAATCACCAAACAGCCCAAAAAACATCAATGATAATCATATTGAGCCTCCCAAAACAGTCCACGAACCAACAACATTACTAACAAGCCTTTCGATATATATCTCACAAGCTCTTGCTTCAACGACTTGGCCGTAACTTGGATAATCTTAAATACATGTAGGGTAAGAGGTTCCTTACCTTTAAACAGAAAGAACAACTCCAATTTGACCTTAATTGACCAATATCCCTCCAACGCTGCCACAAGAACAAGGAAGCGAAGCTAGCAATCAATTAGGGTTTTTCAGCACTAGAATCACTTTAGAAGACTTGAAATCACCTAGGGTTGATATTAAAACTTGATGGAGTATTTTACATAACATAAAAAACTTAAAAAAACCTCCCACACAAGCTGGAACAACACAAAAATCAGCAACATCAAGAAGAACAAGAAACTTACGAGCGCCACGGGATTCTCGACACTTGATTTGTGTTGTTTGCCCGTTGTTTTGGTCTTGGATCATGAGAGAACCTTGCGAGAGTGTTCTTAGGGTTCTTAGGTCTGAATATATTTAAAACTAATGACTTAAAACGTTTTTGAGGTGTGTTATATATATATATATCCTTATGGCTTAACTGCCTATGTGGGCCCCATAGAGAGCTGCTTGGCGTAGTCTCCCGAAAATGCAAATATCTCCCAATTCTGATATCGTATCAACAAATGGTTCAATACGTTGGAAATTAAACTCATAGATAGTCGATTTGGTGGTAGATCACCCCCCCAATTCCAAGTAGTTGCAACAACTTTTGTCGACTTTTGTTTTATAACTCGTTTGAATTCAAGACTTATGATACGTATATTATATGATTCAAATAACTTAAAACACGACCTCTTGGTAATATTAATCACCTCTAGATTTACTAGAAAATACGGCTTATAAAATCCTTGATTAGTTTAACTTCTAATACTTGTTAACTACTCTTATACACCCTTGTATCAATTAAGACCAATAGGATTAAATTCTTATCATCTCAAAGATAATCTCTTCTCGGACCTATGTAGACTAACTTACGGCATAATCTAACGTATGCAAATATGGGTTGTAACATAAAAACAAATAATGAACTTTGAACAGAGGAAGATTAGATTTTTATATAATCAATGTAAAGAAAACGATCCAGGGTTATGGGCTATATAACATTCCTATTATATTATTTAATTGAATTGGCTGAATAATTCATCTAGGTTATTGGTTGAAAGGGTTAATATTGCTCATAAGAATCTGTCGAGTTCTTACTCGCCTATTCAAGCTAACTTAATGCCTATATGTCTATGGAATTAAGACTAACAAGAACGCATTTATACTTCCTGTATTTCAACCAAACAAGGCAATTAGGTATATGTCTATCTAACTGCGAATCTGTTCCCCGATGCCCAGGTTCAAGAACTTTCTCCACTAGAATTCCCGCTTTTGAGTTCAATTCTAGATTTGTAGATAGTATTCAATTGGTGATCAAGAAATTAAATAATTAAGGGAAAGATTTAATAAATAAACCAATGTGATAAATTAAGAAAGCAAAATCAATATCCGAATAACAATAGTCATGAAAGAACCACAACCCTAGAACGTGAAGTTTAGCTCCACATAAACATGGTATCCAAACAACAAATCATACAAAGAAACATAAACATTACTAAGTTTGGTGGAAGAAAATATGCAACCCGGCCTCCACGGCGGTTGTGTTCTCTCCTTGGTCAAAAGTTCCTCTCAAAAATGTTCTCCTCCTCTAAAATAGGTTTAGAAACCCTTTTATACAAGTTGGGGCCATGTAGGACTGAAATAACCTTGTCCCTGGTGAAATAGGATAAATCCGGCCCCCAATATCCAGACCAGCACCTCATTGGCCTTGGCGCAGAAACCAGTAACACCTTGCAATACTTCTTTGTTGCGTTTTGCTTTGCATTCCATAGCTTACCGTTTTGTCTTCCAATTAAGGGGACATAACCTAAATGGTGTCCCCCACCCCCTTTTTTTAGTCTTTTAATAATATTTTTTTCTTTCGCGTTTTATTTAATTTTGCCCAAATCTCGTCATCTTCACACCGCTTTATCCCTACACAGTTAAAATATAATATTAAGCACAAAATAATATAATTAATACACAAAAGGCGATTAAACGTACTAGAATGTGAGTAAATAATGGTTAAAACTTGTCGCGACCAAACACACTTACGCAAGTATACGTGGTCGTTAAGTAATAGAGTACCGTTCCCATAGAGACTTATGATTAACTTTTGACTGATTCAAACTCAAACAACTTATCGATTCAAGATATTTATCACAAAATATGTAAGTGACTAATTTACTGCCTAAGAAGCTATCAAGCAATTGAATAACTAGAAATCAACCACAACACTTAAGTAATTTTGGATAAAAATCAGTAGAAGAGGATATTCCAGGGTCATAGGCTAGCTAACCATCTTGTTGCGCTCTTGGCTTAAACTGACTCATTGATTTATCTTGATTGTTGATTGACAGGGCTAATATTACTCATAAGAATCTGTCGAGTTCTTACTCGCCTATTGAAGCTAACTTAACGCCTATTTGTCTATGGAATTAAGACTAACAAGAATGCATTTACACTTCCTGTATTTCAACCAAACAAGGCAATTAGGTATATGTCTATCTAACTGCGAATCTGTTCCTCGATGCCCAGGTTCAAGAACTTTCTCTACTCAATCCTATATGCAATCTAGAATTCCCACTTTAGAGTTCAACTCTATATTTGTAGATCGTATTCAATTGATGATCAAGCAATTAAATAATTAAGCACAAGATTGAATAAATAAACCAATATGACAAATTAAGAAAGCAAAATCAATATCCGAATAACAATAGTCATGAAACAACCACAACCCTAGAAAATGAAGTTTAGCTCCAAATAGACTTGGTAGCCAAACAATAAATCATACAAAGAAACATAAAAATTGCTAAGTTTGGTGGAAGAAAAGATGAAACCCGGCCTCCACGGCGGTTCTGTGCTCTCCCTTGGTCAAAGTTCCTCTAAAAAGCATTCTCCCCCTCCAAAATAGGTTTAGAACCCCATTTATAGAAGTTGGGGCAGTGTAGGACCGAAATAACCTTGTCCCGGACGAAATAGGATAAATCCCGCCCCCAGCGTCCAGACCAGCGCCTAGCACCGACCCGGGCGTAGAAACCATTAATGTTTTGCAATCCTTCTTTGCTGCATTTTGCTTTGCATTCCATATTCCATTTAGGGGGACAAAACCTAAAGGGTGTCCCCTCCCCCCCCTTTTTTAGTCTTTTAATTTTCTTTTTTCTTTCATGTTTTATTTATTTTTGCTCCAAATCTCTTCATCTTCACCTGCTTTATTCCTAAACAGCTAAAATATAATATTAAGCACAAAGTATTATAATTAATACTCAAAAGAGGATTAAAAGTACTAGAATGTGAGGCAACAATGGTTAAATATATGTATTATTTTATCCTAACATCATCGAGGTACGTAGATCACATCGTGTTTCTAGAGAGCTGTGCAGCGTGAGTTAGGCACACGTGTTAAGTGAGCATAACATTTCACCCCCAGACAGACGGACAACCCGAGCGCACCGTTTAGATATCGGAGGATATGCTTCGTACCTGTGTTATGGATTTCGTCGGCTCTTGGGATCATTTGTTGTCGCTTGCGGAGTTTGCCTACAACAACAACTACCAATTGAGTATTCAGATAGCTCCTTATGAGGCCCTATATGAGAGACGGTGTTGTTCTCCAGTTGGTTGGTTTGAGCCGGGAGAGGCTAAGTTATTGGGCACATATTTGGTTCGAGATGCCTTGGAGAAGGTCAAGTTGATCCAGTATCGGCTTCGTACTGCCCAATCTAGACAGAAGGGTTATGCGGAGCGGAATGTTTTTGAGGTTGCAATCACGGTTGGAGAGCGAGTTTTGCTCTCGAGTTTCACCCATGAAGGGTGTGATGTGGTTCAGGAAGAAGTCTAAGTTGAGCCCACGATATATCGGTCCTTTTGAGATCCTTGAGGGGATTGGTGAGGTGGCCTACAAGCTTGCATTGCCACCTAGCTTGTCTACAGTTCATCTAGTGCTTAATGTTTCTATGCTCCGAAAGTGTTATGGTGATCTATCTCATGTTTTAGACTTCAACACAGTCCAATTGGATAAGAATTTGACTTATATTGAGGAGCCAGTTGCTACCTTGGATAGACAGGTTTGAAAGTTGATATCAAAGAACATTGCTTCAATGAAGGTTCAATGGAGGGGTCATCTGATCGAGGAGGCGACCTGGGAGACCAAGCACGACATGCAGAGTTGTTATCCTCATCTATCCATCACTTCAAGTATGCCCTTATGCACGTTCGAGGACGAACGTTTGTTTTAAGAGGGAAGAATGTAACGACTCGACCGATCATTTTGTGTTATTGCGCCTTGTTTCCTCTTTTGATGCTTCACACATGTGTGTTTATGGTTTTATGACATACGGGGTTGATTAGTTTCAATCCGGGAAGATTTCGGGTTGATTTGGACCCTTTGATTCTTGACTAAGAAGATTAAGTTAGAAATGTTGACCAAACTTTGACTTTTGTGAAAACGACCCCGGAATGGTGTTTACATGGCTCTAATATCTTTTTATCGTGATTTTGGACTTGGGCGTATGCCCAAAATTGAATTCGGAAGTCCGTAGGTTGATTTGTGTTGTTTTGCTGAAATTTGACAACTTGAAGTTGAAACGTTTGACTGTAGGTTGACTAGTGCTATCAAATTCTGAATTTGATTTTGAGACTTGGAATAGATCCATTATGCTATTTAGAGCTTGTTGCAAAATTTGGTATCATTTGGAGTTAAATTGATAGCATTCGGGCGTTTAGTTGTAATTCTAGTAGTTCTTGAACTTTACATTGAAATTAATGCATTTTAATGTTCAATTCGTAGTTCTAGATTTTATTTTACTGTTATGATCGGGTGGGCGAGTTCGTATGATGTTTATAGACTTTTGTGGATTTTTTATTTGGAGCCCTGGGAGCTCATATGAGTTTTAGACATGTTTCAGAATAAATTGAACTAAAAATGTATTGTTGGTGCTTTGTTATCAAAATTGCAAGGACCAGCCTCGCAATTGCGAAGGTGATAATGGGGGCTTTGATGTTGCAATCGCGACTGACCCCTTCGTAATTGCGATGTCAGCAGGCATGAGGGTTCGGTTGCTTTTGCAAACTATTGTTCGCTTTTACAAAGTAGTCCAGCTTGTCAATTGCGATAATTTTTTAGGCTGTCAGGGTTCGCAATACGAACCCTGTGTCACAAATGCAACATCTGCAACTGGATAAAAGGACTGGGAGATGAGATTTTTTTAACATATTCTCTCATTTGAGAACCCTAGACTCGATAGGAGGCAATTTGGAGAGGGGAGTTTGTTCTACAAACTTTGGGTAAGTGATTCTAATCTATTCCCAACTATATTCCATCAATATATCTTAGATTTAACATCAAAATCATGTGAATCAACGTGAAATTTTGTGAAACTTTATCGTGTTTTTAAAAAATAAGAATTTGAGATTTGAGAGTCGATTTGGACTCGGATTTTGAAAGTAATCACATATACGAACTCCTGAGCTTATGGTTAGTCGGAATCTACCCGTGGAACCGGGTTTTGACCAGGCGAGCCCTTGGTTGACTTTTGTTGACGTTTTGGGAAAAGCATAAAGATATAATTTTGCCTATTGTAATTTTTTTCTCTTGCATTGTTTGATGATACTAAGTCAATTTTTGTTAGATTTGAGCGATGTTGAGGCAAATTTTAGGGGAAAAGCTCTTTCTAAGGGTTGAACTGGTCTAGTTGAGTGATGTATCTTGCCTAACATTGTGTGGGGGAACTACCTCTTAGGATTTGGGATTGATTGTTTCATTTGTACTAGGTGAAAGGTGTGTACACACGGTGAATAGTGGTACACGGGTTATATGTGATATTTGACCGGTTTAGGCTACTTAGCCACCTTCCATGGTTTAATTGAATTGTCATATCATGTTTTAAATTCTTATAGTCAATCTACTCCTACCCGTGTTAGTCTATCCTTACTTGTCTTAAATGACTTTGTTGACACTCATTCTACATCTTACATGACATTTTGCTCTTATGCTTGGTTGATATTGTTGCCTCTTTCATTGTTACATGTTATATCTTACATTGTTGATTTATCATTATTTGAAGCTATTGTTATATGTTATCTCTTCCACTGTTGATTTATCATTATATGATGTCATTGTTACGTGTTATCCTTACCTTATGAGTTATTCTTATTTGATATCGTAGTTACACATTATCTATCTTATTGTTGAGTTATTGGTGTTGAAGTTGTGAAAGTCGTTGTCACGTTGAGGCAAAGTTGTTTATTATTGAGATATCCTTCTATCATGACCCAAAATCCCTACCCGTCGTGATGGCGCCTAATTCACCAGCTAGGAAAGCCGAAACATGATAATGAAGGCAACAGAATAACAGAATTTATAAAAATGGCATAAGTCTGATGTCTCAATATAATAAAACTGCTAATACAAAGTAAATCCCCAGAAATTGGTACGTACGGAGTCATGAGCTTCTACAACAGAATACAAGTCTGAAATTGAACAATATATACACTGTCTAAATTGTAACAACATTATGAAAGGAAAAAGACAAGTCAAACTGCGACCAAGGATGCAGCTCTACCTCGCCTCGAGCAGATAATCCAACAAGCAAGCCTACTGCCGATAACTGGTCCCCACGCCTGGATCTCCATAATTAAGTGTAGATGTAGTATGAGTACAACCGACCCAATGTACTTAATATGTATCGTAAATAAACACGGCGAGGTAATAGAAACACAAACTATTAAATGCTGCTAGCTATCACCTGTGTGGTTTCCTCTTTAAAACCGGTACTAAACAATAGTGAAATCAAATCATAAGTTGAGTTAGAAAGCATCCGTGTGTGTATGTGTACAGTTTCTCAATTACTCTGCTCAATCAATACTCGGTATATAAAGATGATATGCAGTTGAATCAGACAAATGATCATGGATATTGCAAGTAAAGATGAAATGCAAAATCCAACAAAACACTAGCCAGATTTCCTCAACTTTTCGATACTCGTACCAGAATCACTGATTAGTTCCTCAATAACTGTGTGTACACCATCTAGAGTGAAGCATGAGAGGGTGGCCCTAGGGGGATGGATCCATATCCACATACTGCACGGACAACTCACGTGCTGCACGGACAACTTACGTGCTAATAATAGAACCCGCACGGGCAACTCATGTGTTGCACGGACAACTCACATGCTAGTAACATTAATATCTGGATCCGTATGACATTCTGACGTGCCAACAAACAGAATCCGCCTGACATAGTCACAGGCACAACAACGCAATCCGCCCGGCGTGATCACAGGCACCTAGTCCAGTCATATCATATAGGAGCAAATAAAAAAGTATAAATGTATGAAATGAGTGAATAACAAATATCATGCTCCTGGACTGGTATAAACGACATGCTAGAGTGTAGGCATATACAAGTGTACTATCATAGCTCAATTTGGCAATTTCATCAAAGAATAACATTTATCAGTTCATTCAGGGATTAAGCCCCTATGTAGCCTCAAGCATGGCCCAAATAGTTCACAACAATGTCACAAATGTGCGAAGCATCATAGCTTGAGGTTCAACAGTCAAATTCTAGACTTATAAGAGCCTGAGCACAACTCGAACATGAATAAATGAACCTGGTGTCACACATGGGTTGTACCCCACGTATGTGTGCATCCAATAGCACGTAGCAATTACAATAATTCAGGAAACTAGTGCCTCAATCGAGTTTAGATAAGATACTTACCTCAAGCAAATCAAATCACTCCACTAGCAAGCCCTTCCCACGCATATCAATCTCCGAAAGGCTCGAATCTATCCAAAAATAACGTAATACTATCAATAAAAGCTATAGGAATTGATTCCAATTGATAAAGCTAAGATCTATAACTAAAGTCAAAAAGTCAACCCCGGGCCTATATCTCGGAACCCGACAAAATTAATGAAATTTTAACACCCATTCAACAATGCGTCCAACCATACCAAAATCATCCAATTCAGACAAAAAATTGACACTCAAATCCGCAAATCTTACTCTCCAACACATGGGTCAAATCCCAAATTTCACCTCAAAAACATCTAATCTATGGGGAAAATGCAATGTGTATTCAATATTAATAGATAAAAACGATCAAAAGGCAATTATCTCTTCAATCTAGGTGAAAACTTCTCCAAAAATCACCATAGTTCGCACTACAAAATTCTCAAAATGAGAGAAGAACTCAAACCCTTCGTTTTTAATGACACTGCCAGCATTTTTACTTCTGCAGACAGGAGGTCCACTTGTGCGAATCCTCTCTTGCAGAAAAAGGAGCGCATTAGTGCAACCCATTTAAGTCCCACCCCTCCGCTTCTGCGGAAGATCACCCGTATCAGCGCACGCGTGCCTGCGAAGAAAATATCGCACCTGCGGTCTGGCCCGCTCATGTGCTTCATTTCATCGCAGAAGCGAACTCGCTATTGCGGGGACTATTCTCGCTTCTGCGATCCAAGTGCCCCCATTCACTTCTACACCTGCGCTCATAAGGCCGCCCCTGAGGTGCTGCATATGCGGCCATTCCCACCATAGGTATGAACACACTAGAACTAGAGCAGATAAGCAATTCTTTAAGTCCACAATTCATTTTGACTTCAGCCTGAATCACTCCCGAGGCCCCTAGGACCCCATCTAAACATACCAACCCATCCGAAAACATCATACAACATCGAAAACATGAATAGTACCCTAATTCAAGCCTAATGAACTTTTGAATTGTCAACTTCTAAGGCCAATGCCAAAACACACCAAATCAACTCCGATCGACCTCAAATTTTGCACAAAAGTCATATATGACAAAATGAACCTATTTCAAGTTTTGGAACTAAATTCCGAGCCCGGTAGTAACAAAGTCAACTCTCGGTCAAACTTCTCAACTCTCCAAACCTTTATTTACTTCCAAATTTTGCCAATTCAAGCCAAAAACATCTACGGACCTCCAAATAAATATCCAGACACACTCCTATGTCTGAAATCACCATGCGAAGCAATCAGAACTATCAAAACTCCATTCGGGGGTCATTTACACATAGGTCAATATCCGGTTAACTCTTTCAACTTAGACTTCCAACTTTGGGACTAAGTGTCCTTATTTATTCCAAAACATCCCTGGAACCAAACCAACCACCCCGGCAAGTCATCTAACATAAAACAAAAACAGAATATGCAATAAACGGGGGAATGAGACTATGATTCTCAAAACGACTAGTTGGGTCGTTACATTCTCTCCCTCTTAAACAAAAGTTCATCCTCGAATGGGTCTAGAATCATGCTTGGAGTCTCAATTAGGTGTGGATAGATACTCCGCATCTCCCCCTTGGTCTCCCAAGTAGCCTCCTAGACTCGCTGACCTTTCCACTACACTTTCACTAAAGCTATATCCTTTGATATCAACTTTTGAGCCTGTCGATCCAAAATGGCCACCGGCTCCACATCATAAGTCAAACCCCCATCTAACTGTACCAAGGTGAAGTCCAAAAGATGAGACGGATCTCCACAATACTTCCAGAGTATAGAAACATGAAACATTGGATGAACACTCGAAAGACTAGGTGGCAATGCAAGCTTGTAAGCCACATCTCCAATCCTCTCAAGCACCTCAAAAGGACCAATAAACCGAGGGCTCACCTTGCCCTTCTTCCCAAAACTCATAACACAACTCATGGGTGAAACTCTGAGCAATACCTGCTCTCCCACCATGTAGGAAACATCACAAACCTTCTGATCGGCGTAACACTTCTGTCTAGACTGTGCCGTGCAAAGGCGGTCCTAAATAAACTTAACCATGTCCAAAGCATTCTGAACCAAGTCAGTACCGATAGCCTAGCGTCACCCAGCTCGAACCAGCCTATTGTAGACCGACACTGCTTCCCATAAAAGGCCTCATACGGAGACATCTGAATACTCGATTAGTAGCTGTTATTGGAGGCAAATCTACAAGCAGTAGAAATTAATCCCAAGAACCTCCGAAATCCATGATGCAGCGTGTAGCATATCCTCCAATATCTAAATGGTGCGTTCTGACCGTCTGTCTGTCTGAGGGTGGAATGTGTACTCAACTCTACCCGTGTGCCTAACTCTCACTACATTGCTCTCCAAAACTGAGATGTGAACTGCGTGCCCCGATTTAAAATAATGGACACCATACACCAGAAGGCGAATAATCTCACGGATATAGATCTTAGCCAACCACTCCGAAGAATAGATAGTCCCAACTAGAATGAAACGTGCATACTTAGTCAATCGGTCCACAATAACCAAAATAGCATCAAACTTCTTCAAAGTCCGTGGTAGCCTAACTACGAAGTCCATGGTGATACGATCCCATTTCCACTCAGGAATCTCAAGCCTCTGAAGCAAACTGCCGGACCTCAGATGCTCGTACTACACCAATTGAAAGTTCAAGCACCAAGCTACAAACACCACTGTATCTTTCTCCATTATCCTCCACCAATAGTGCTGCCTCATGTCCTGATACATCTTTACGGCACACGGATAAATTGAGTACCGCGAACTGTGGGCCTCCTCAATAATCAACTCACATAACCCATCTACATTGGGCTCACAAATACGACCCTACATCTGCAACACCCCATAATCTCTAATAGAAACCTCCTTGGCAACACTGTGCTGAACCGTGTCCTCAAGGATAAGCAAATGAGGGTCGTCATACTGATGCTCTCTGATGCGATCATATGAAGAACCCGTCTAGGCTCCGAAACATCTAATCTCACGAACTGATTGGCCAAGGCCTGAACATCTGTTGCAAGCGATCTCTCACCAACAAGAATATATGCAAGGCTACCCATACTCATTGCCTTCCTACTAAAGGCATCGGCCACTACATTGTCCTTCCCCGAATGATCTAAAATGGTAATAATATAGTCTTTTAACAGTTCCAACCATCTCTGCCGCCTAAAATTTAGTTCCTTTTGCTTGATCAAGTACCGAAGATTCCAATGATCCATAAATACCTCACAAGACACCCCGTAGAGAGAGTGCCTCCAAATCTTCAATGCATAAAGGATGACTTCCAACTCTAAACATGAACGGGGTAGTTCTTCTTATGAGGCTTCAACTGGCGTGAAGCATAAGCAATCACTCTACCCTCCTACATGAAGACAAACCCAATACCAATCCGAGAAGCATCACAATACACTGTATAAGAACCCGATGTGCATGCTCCTCCTGGCTATGTGAGTACGCCAGGCTATCATCAATAAATACTATGATAAACGAATCAGGATATGGCGGGAATACACTATTTATCAGATGCGTGAATGCTGCTGGGGCATTGGTCAGCCCAAAAGATATCACAAGGAATTCGTAGTGACCATAGCTGGTTCTGAATTCCATCCTCAGAATATATGAGTCCCGGATCTTCAACTGGTAATACCCAGACCTCCAATCTTAGAGAATACTCTAGCTCCCTAAAGCTGGTCATATAAGTCATCAATGCACGGCAAAGGATACTTGTTCATAATTGTAACTTTGTTCAACTGCCTATAGTCAATGAACATTCGCATAGTACCATCTTTCTTCTTAACAAACACAATCGGTGTACCCCAAGGCGACACTCTATGCCTAATGAACCCCTTATCAAGAAGCTCCTGAATCTGCTTTTTCAATTCCTTCAATTCTGCTGGTGCCATACGATACAGAGGAATAGAAATGGGCTGAGTGCCCAACGCTAAGTCAATACCAAAATCAATGTCCTTGTCAGGTGGCATGCCCGGCAGGTTTGCATGAAACAAATTCAGAAAGTGTTGCAATATCGGAATAGAATCAATGGTAGGAGTATCAACACAAAGATTACTCACAAAATCCAAATGTGCCAAACACCCCTTCCCAAACATCTGTTGGGCCTTCAGATATGAAATCACCCTACTAAGAACATAGTCCAGAGAACCTCTCCACTCGATCCCTAGTAATCTCGACATCGCCAACGTCACGGTCTTAGCGTGACAATCTAGAACAGCGTGACATGAGGACAACCAATTCATGCCTTGAATCACGTCAAAATCAACCATACTAAACAATAAGAGATCAACTCTCATCTCCAATCCCCCAATGGTCACCAGACACGACAAATAAATGTGGTCCACAATAATAGAGTCACCCACCAATGTAGACACATAAACAGGTGTAACAAGGTGTAGACACATAAATAGGTGTAATAAGGAATCGCGGGGCATATTCAAACAACGAGCAAAACACGATGATATATATGAATAAGTGGATCCAGGGTCAAATAATGTTGAAGCATCCCTGTGGCATACTGAGAAAATTTGTGTGATCACTGCATATGAAGCACCGGCCTTTGGCTTGGCAGGAAAAGCATAACATCGAGCCTGATAGCCACCTGATCGGCCTCCCTCTCTAGGGTGATCTCTAGCTACCTGAGCCCCACCCTGAGCTGGTTGAACGGGTGGTGTAGCTGCTGGTGCTGGCATCATCAGCTGAGAACTCTATTGTGGAACCTTACTTAACAGTCTAAGGCAATACCTCTTGAGGTGACTTAAGTCCCCGCACTGGAAACAACCTCTCATCTGACGAAGCTGCTGCCCTTGATAACCCGAGGAACTGCATGTAGAAACTTGGGAAGATGAAGCATGGTAAGAACTCTACGCTGGTAACACACTAAATGATCACTTACTCGAACGAGCACTATATGAACCATGGCTAGCTGATGCACCAAGATGAACCAGACGAGCCATCTGAGCGAGCCTATAGGGACGACCCCTACTGTGATGGGACTGTCCTCCAGAAGAAACACCGCTAAAACCACCCGAACCACAAGGCCTCTTGGCCTCCCTCTTCTCAAACTCCTGACTATAAACCTACTATAGCCGCCTAGAAATATTAACCACCTCGTCGAACCTAGAACCTGATGCAATCTCCCGAGTCATGGCGAAGCATAATCTATAGTTGAGGCCATCAATAAAGCTCCTAATCTTCTCCCTTTCTGTGGGAACCAACCAGATCGCCTGACCATTCAACTTTGAAAATCTCATCTCATACTTGGTCACGGACATATCCTTTTACGGGTCTGTGGAACAAAATTCTCTATAAAGAGAACTGAGAACTCATGCCATATAAGTGGTGTAGTATCGGCTGGCCTGCTCGACTCATAGGCCCCCCACCATTTGAAAGCTACCCCCGATAGTTGAAAGTAGTAACTGAGACTCAACTAGTCTCCAGAATACCTACCGTGTGAAAAATCCCCTGGAAACTGTCTCAGAAGTCCTGAGCATCCTCTTACTCAGCCCTAATGAAAGCTGGAGGCCTAAGCCACCCAAACTGCTCTAGCTTCTTCTGCTCCTCGTCACTCTGAGGTGGACCTACCTAGGCCTGAGCAGCTACTACCGGCTGGGCTGGTAGCACCCCCGGTGTTCGAAGTTCCTGAACCACTTGCTCTGGAGTATGGGCAATGGGAGTCTGAGCACCTCCCCTGGCCTGAGAACTAGCTGGTGCGAAAATCGAAACTGCCTGAGCAAGGCTAGTGCATACAGCCAATATCTAGGCCAAAGCCTCCTGAAGGTCTGGAATCACAATGGGCACAGCTAGTGCCTGAGCTGGTCCTACCGGCTCAACCGTATATAGTATTTGCTCCTGAGCCGGAGCAGATACTAGCTATCACCTGTGTAGTTTCCTCTTTAAAACCGGTATAGAAACAATAGTGGAATCAAATCATAAGTTCAGTAAGAAAACATCTGTATGTGTACGTGTACTCTGCTCAGTTAATTCTAGGCAGATAGAGATGATATGCAGTTAAATCAGACAAATGATCAAGAAAATTGCAAGTAAAAATGAAATACAAAATTGAACAAAACGATGGCCAGATTTCCTCAACTTCTCCATACTTGCAGCAAAATCACTGATCAATTCCTCAATAACCGCGTGTACATCACCAAGAGAGAAACATTCGAGGGTTAGCCTAGGGGGATGGATCCACATGCTGCGCGGACAACTCACGTGATAATAATAAAACCCGCACGGGAAACTCACATGCTGCATGGACAACTCACGTGCTAATAACATCAATATCAGGATCCGCACGGACATCTCGCGTGCAACAAACACAATTCGCCCGGCATAGTCACAAGCACAACAATACAATCCACCTTACATGGTCACAGGCACCCAGTCCAATCATACCTTATAGGATCAAATAAACAAGTATATATGTATGAAACGAGTGAATAACAAACTTCATGCACCTGGACTGGTATAAATGACAAGCTAAAGTGTAGGCATGTGCATGTGTACTATCATAGCTCAAATCAGCAATTTCATCAAAAAATAACACTTATCAATTCATTCAGAGATTAAGCGCCTATGTAGCCTCAAACATGGCCCAAATAGTTCACAACAATGTCACAAATATGCGCAGCATAATAGTTTAAGGTTTAACAGTCAAATTCTAGGCTTATAAAAGATCGAGCACAACCCGAACATGAATAAATGACCCCGCTTTTAACAGATGGGTTTAACCCCACCCATGTGCACACCTAATAGCACGTAGCTATCACAATAATTCAGGCAACTAGTGCCTCAATCGAGTTTAGATAAGATACTTATCTCAAACAAAACAAATCACTCCGCTAGCAAGCCCTTCCCATGCATATCAATCTGCGAAAGGCTTGAATCCAACTAAAAATAATGTAATACTATCCATAAAAGCTATAGGAATTGATTCCAATTGATAAATCTAAGATCTTTAACCAAAGTCATAAAGTCAATCTAGAAGGTCAACCACGGGCCCACGTCTCGGAACCAAATTTACAAAATCTGAACACTCATTCAAATACGACCCCAACCATACCAAAATCATCCAATTCCGGCCACAAATCGACACTCAAATACCGAAATCTTACTCTCTAATACATAGGTCAAAAATCCTTAAATTACTCCTTAAAAACATCTAATCTATGGGGAAAATTCAATGAATGTTCAATATTAATAGATAAAAATGATCAAAAGTCACTTACTTCTTCAATTTAGGTGTAAACCTCTCCAAAAATTGCCTTAGTCCGCACTCCAAAATTCTCAAAGTGAGAGAAGAACTCAAACCCTTTGTTTTTAATGACACCGCCAGCTTTTCGCTTCTGCGGAAAGAGGTGCGCACCTGCGCAACCCACTTAAGTCTCGCCCCTCCACTACTGTGGAAGATCACCCTATCTGTGCACGTGCCTGCGGACAAAATATTGCACTTGCAGTCCAGCCCTATGCTGTGCTTCACTTCATCGCTGAAGCGACCTTGCTTCTGCAGAGACTATTCTTGCTTCTACGATCACACTGCCCCCATTCACTTCCGCACCGACGCGCATAAGGCTATATCTGCGGTGCCGCATCTATGGCCATTCCCACCATAGTTGTGAACGCACCATAACTAGAGCAAATCAGCAATGCCTTAAGTCCATAGTTCATTCCGATTTCAACCCGAATCACTCCCGAGGCCCCAGGACCCCATCCTGACAAACCGGCCCATCCTAAAACTTTATACAAACTTAGTCGAGGCCTCAAATCACATCAAACAACATCAAAAACACGACTGGCACCCCAATTCAAGCCAAATGAACTTTCAAATTTCCAACTTCTAAACCCAATGCCAAAACATACCAAATCAACTCCGATGAACCTCCAATTTTGCACACAAGTCATAAATGATACAACAAACCTATTCCAACTTCTAGAACCTAAATCTGAGCTAGTAACAACAAAGTCAAATATCGGTCAAACATCTCAACTCTCCAAACCTTCATTTTCTTCCATACTTCGCCAATTCAAGCCAAAACCATCTACGGACCTCCAAATCAATATCCGGAAATACTCCTAAGTTTGAAATCACCGTACGGAGCTATCAGAACTATCAAAACTCTATTCCGGAGTCATTTACAAATAAGTCAACATCCGGTAAACTCTTTCAACTTAGGCTTCCATCCTTGGGACTAAGTGTCCCAATTCATTCTGAAACATTCCCGGAACCAAACCAACCACCCTGACAAGTCAAATAACATCAAAGGAACATAGAATAAGCAATAAATTAGGCAACATGCATGCGATACTCAAAATAATCGGCCGGGTCGTTACACATTCTTGATGAGAAACTTACGTTCATTGTTATTGTTGACATTCTTGTACACATTGTACTTGAACCATGAGCTATTGTTGTGAAAATATTGATATTGTCAATTATTAGCAAGTTGTGGCATATGGTCACTTGTGGTGTGAGTTGTTATTGTGATGTGACATTCATGCGCATGTGGCGGTATAAGGATGAAGGTTAATGTGCATGCAGCAGCAGAAGGTGGGACTTATGTGCGTGTTGCTTTTAAGGGAATTACTTGATGTCATACAGTGCCATAAGGCGGGCTAAAGTTCGTGTTACTATTTCAGAAAAAAAAATTCAAAACTATTTAAATGTAAGGCTCACTCAGTGGTATAAGAAAAGATTATGATTGAAATTGAGAAATTTGAACACGGGATGGTACCTCGGATGTGATTCTTGTTGTGTACGAGGCGGTACCTCGTTGGTGATTCTTGTTGTTTATCTTAGGTTGCAAAGAGTTATTGGTGAAACACTTCTTGTTGCTTTTATTCTTCCTTGTCTTATCCGTTTGGATCCGTGTTTGAGTTTAGTGGTTCTCTTTAATTTCTTCCTTTATGTTTTCTCTATGCTTACAAATTCCGGCATTAGTCTATGTTATAACTTATTTCGTGTCGGTTATTTCATTTCCTTCTATTACTTCTCATTATTTTGTTTTCATTATGTTCATTATGTCCTAGGAGGTGTCTTCACTTGGCCTCGTCACTACTCTATGGAGGTTAGTCTTGATACTTACTGGGTACCATTATGGTGTATTCATATTACGCTTCTGCACACTATTTGTGCAGATCCAAGTATGTTTGCCAGTGTTGGACACTAGAGGTTGATTGAGTTGCTATTTTTGGAGACTTCAAGGTATAGATGCTCGACGTCCGCAGGCCTCGGAGTTACCTTCTGTTTTAGATATTTTACTATTCCTCGCTTCAAATAGTATTGTATCTCAAGACTATTAGTACTTTCTTGTAGAGCTTATACCTCCGCTCCGCCAGGTTTTGGGAAAAGTTTTGGCTATTGTACTGTTGAGTTTATTTTAACAATGGGAAGGTTTAATTTCATGTTTTAGTAGTATTTCTGCTATTTCTCTATGCATGTTAGCCTTGCCTAGTCGTAGAGACTAGGTGCCACCACAACATCATAAGGTATTGGGGTAGTGACATGTACGTTTTAGAGTTTTCTAAGTTTGATTTGAAGTAGACTTTGGTGTTATTGATGTCAGTTTCGGATTCTGAGCATTGGAATAGGTTCGTATGGTGATTTGTGACTCACTAGTTGAAGATGGGCCTATGGCAACTGCCAGAAAATCATTGCAAAAGATAGGTAACCCGTTGCCATAGATTTATTGGAACGGTTTAGCAATTGTTCCACCAGCCCGCATGCCAATAGATCTTGAGAAACGGTTCTTGCAATGGTTGCAAACTATTGCTACAGGGCCTGCTATCACAACGGGGTTTCCTCTGTTTGAAGCAACAAATGTTCTTTTAAATTGCAGCGGTTGAAAACCGTTGCCATAGAGTTTAATGAAACGGTTGAAAATTGTTACCATATTATTTACTACAACGGTTGGAAACCGTTACCATATAATTTATTGCAATGGCTATGTAAGCTATTGCAACGTTTATTTACATATATTCTAACAATTTCATTACTCTACTATTACAGTTTTATTTTTATTGCATCGGTATGAATTACCTACTGCATCGGTTTGTCGCACATTTTGGAATGGTTTGCAAGACATATTGGAATAGCTTAGATTGCAAGACATTTTGGAATGTCTATAGCAACGACATTTGTGCTTATTGCAACTGTTCTATTAGGCTATTGTAACAGTTTAATTGACACTATTGCCCTAGTTGTAAATAAATATTTACATAAGTAAATATTGTATTAACTTGGAATTTATATAAATAAAAAGATAAAACCCTTCGTAATCTATATTGTCCTATAAGCTAATAATATCCATAAAAGTAAAATGTTTTAACCCAATCACATAAGTTTTACAGTTCAACATTAAAGAGATAGAGTAAGTCTTAAGTGTTGGATAACAAAAGATTTCCTAGAACATCGACAACAATTCAAAGTTCTTCTTAACTAAGGTCTAGGTCTTCACTATCTCCATCTTCCTTTTTTCATGTGCTCAACCTACAAAAGAGGATAAATAAAGTCATTACCCTTCAAAGGTTGATTTACCATTATTAGAATGGGTATGGTCCATAGCAATAGAGCTATAAATTTTCTTTCTTGTACAAGTAAACAGGAAAGATTGTAATATCCAGAACAACACACAAAGAACTATACAACAACAAAGAACCGTTAAGGCAGCCACAGAATTATTCAACAACAAAGGGCCGGACGCGAAGTTAAAAAATGACTAGACTAATCAGACGTACCCAACTTACTAACTTCCCTCTGAAAAAATATAACAAAGAGAAAAAGCAGTGGTAGAAAAGCAGTAGAAGGTGGAGAAGAAGAAAGAGAAGAAGAAGAAGAAGAAAGAAAGAAAGAAAGAAAAGAAGGGGTGTAACATTTGGAGTACGTACTAACCTTGATTTTTCTCCCAGTAGATAGACGATTAATTAGTTGCATAGCAGCTTGTTGTGCTGAGAAAGCTTGTTGTAATCCAGGATTCAGACGCTTAAGTTGTGAATGACGTTAACTGCAACATCTAGTTCCATAGCAATTTTTTGTGCGCTAAACTTTTCCTGCAGTTTTTGTTGCATCCCTTATTTCATTTCCTCCAATTTTTGCTACATCGTCACATTAGTAGAAGTTAAAGAGGGTTCACAATCTCCTGCTCTTCTTTTCAAGGCAGTCTTGGTAACCCCAGTTCCATACAATCTTAGGCGACCTGGATGCTCAAGTCCCATGACTGAGGCAAATGCGCCAACTGATTGACTGCCATTTTCACTAGCTTATGTTGATTGTATTCTTCCATTTCATCCTACAAGACCAAATTGAATCAATTTTACATTAAAAAGTGTATAAAACTGAGTCAATAACTAAGAATAGACAAATGATATCAACAAACGTTAAATTAGTAACTTGTACAATTTTATTAAGAGAATCTACATACAAGGCCTTGTATACTCGACCAGGTTTTTTTTTTCTTGTAGCCACAAAGATGTCCTTACTTGATAGAGGTTTTGAAGTTTCATTCCTTTTTTCCTAGTTACATAAAAAGTGGTATAAAAAGTATTTCAGATTAAAGTTAGCAAGTTCATATATAAATGAATAATAAGAAAGAAAATATCAAACCTTGCATATTACAGCAAAACTCATTTTGCCAGCAGTGTGTGGATATCTCAACTTTTTGCATTTTTCGGTATTGGTTTTGGATATTTTCTGCAAACAAATAAGTCAATTAAATATTACCGAATTGAGCAAGTCTGCTCAACTTTCTTCAAATCAGCCAATGAATACAATGTTGTCCACTTTAGTTTTCGCAAGAGATTCAAACATAAGAAAAATACTAATATATGATTACTAAGACGCCTTCTACCATAAATATAATGAACAGACCGGTCCTTTTGAGCTTTAGCGTTCCATTTGATAGATTGAGACTTTGAGTAGCTTTATATTATGTATTATGACTTGCGTGTATGATTGGTTTAGCTTTTAGACTGGTTCGAGATTGATTTGGAAGAATGATTCTCATTTTAGAAGCTTTAAGTTGGAAGAGTTGACCAAGATTTGACTTTTGGGTAAATGAACTCGGAATCAGATTTTGATTATTCTGATAGGTTCGTATGATGATTTTGCATGTGTACGTATGTTTGGATTTAGTTTCGGAGGTTCCTAGAAGAATTTGACACTATTTGTCAAAACTTGGCAATTTAAAGAACTTAAGAGTTCATAAGTTTGACCAAGACTTGACTTTGATGTTATTTGACTCCAATTGGTGTTCCCAGACTTTGGATAGGTGTATATAGTTGAATTGAACTTGTTTGCAATGTTTGGAAGTAATCTGAAGTGTTTAAGTGTGATTCAAACCCCCGTTTGAAAGGATGAAGATTTAACAACTTAAGAGAAATTCTATTCGGTTTAAGCCTCGATTCTTTGTTATGATTTCCCTTGTGTGTTTTGAGGCTTTGGATAAGTTTGGATGATCTATTTTTACTTGTTGATATGATTGTATGGGGTACCGAGGGGCTCGAGTGTGTTTTAGATCATTGGTTGAGAAACTAGTTAAGGATTTGAAGTTCGACCATGGTCAATATCGGGTCAAGATGATCTCATTTTGGTGTTTTGAGTGCGCGACCAAGTTTGTAGCGTATTTTATGATTGAAATGCATATGTGATTTGTGTCCGGGAGGTTCTTAATGCATTTTAGGTGCTAAAATAAAGGTTTTCTTATTGCTGATTTTTTTTTCTAGTGCAAGTAATTACAACAATGCCGTTTATATCCCTGAAATTTTTCAGATTTCTTCTTAAACATTAAAATATCATATCTCCGTGTTGGGTTTAATCTTGCAAGGATCATGTTGGGCTTACGAAACGTGAATTTCAGGACCATCTTGGACCTGATTCGAGCTGGAACAACTGCTCCGTTTTTTTTTTCTTGTTTCATAATTTAGTTACTTTTTCTCACAGGGTTTTGAAGCTCGGTTTTGGGCTATTTTGGAGGAGTTTTTTACTAATTGGATTGAGATAAGTATTTTTGACTCAGATTTATTATTATTTCATGATTCCAACCTCGATTTTAGTGTTTGATTCATAATTTGAATTGGAGAAATTGAGGATTTTAGTAAAAACTGTTTTAAACATAAATTGATGGTTTGAAGGCCGATTTGAGGTCGGAATTGAATGATTTTTGTATGATTGGACTCGTATCGGAATGGGTGTTCGGAATTTTTGAGATTTGTCGACTTCAGAGGTGCGGGCCTGGGTTTGACATTTTGGTTTTCATTAAAGATCGAAGCTTTATTATTCGGAATTATTTCCTACGGCTTTTATTTATAATATTAAGCTATTTTTGCAAGATTCAACCCGTCTGGAGGTTTTTTCACACGGGAAAGGCTACTTAGAGTATTGTTTTAGCTTCTTTGAGGTAAGTATTTTGCCTAACTTTGTGTGGGGGAAATACCCCTTAGGATTTGGGTTGTTTGTATTAATTGAATTATGTGGGAGATGTGTACACGAGGTGACGAGTGTGTACACGGGCTCATATGTGGTATTTTGACCGGTGCAAACTTAGGCTTCTTTCCTGCATTTTATTGAAATTGTCATATCATATTATATCTTCCATGGTTTAGTTTACTCTTACATGCCTTGTTTGACATTGTTAGTGCATGTTCTATCTCTTATTGTCAAATTTGCTATTATATGCCTTAATTGAGGATGTTACCTCTCTTATTGTCATGTTACATCCTTTACTGTTGAGTTATTTTTATTTGGAGTTATTAGTACATGAAGTCTCTTTGTGTTGAGTTATTCTCATGCAATTAGACGTAGTTACTATTTCATACTATATCTTTCATTGTTAAGTTTATGTTATACATTTGAATTGAAAATTGTCATTTCGTGGGAATACCTTCATTTTGAGTTATTGATGTTGAAGTAGTGAAAATTATTAGCACATTGAATTTGAGGTTTTTGATTATTGAGATATGTTTCCTTGTTGATTATCTCTCATTTATTTTGTTATTTTGAGATTCTTGTACACATTGTGGTTGAGCCATGAGCCCTGTATTAGGGTAATATTGATAATGTTGATTTTGAAACGTTATGGTATATGGGAACGTGTGGTGCGAGATATTTTTGTGTTGTGATATTGAAGCGCATGCGGCGGTATAAGGATATGGGTTGATGTGCATGTGGCGACATAAGGTGGGATTTTATGTGCGTGTTGCTAGTAAGGTAATTACTTGAAGCCACGCGACGACATAAGGGGGCTAAAGTGCATGTAGCTATTTTGGAAAAATATTTTCAAAAATATCTAAATGTAAGTCTCATGCGGCGATACAAGGAAATATTGTGATTGTGAATTGAGAAATATAACTATGAGGGGTGGTACCTTCATTTGATTCTTATTGTACATTTTATGTTGGAAAGACTTGTTGACTTGAACGGCTGTTGTTCTTCCTTCATTTGATTTGTATTTTGGTTGTATTCAGTTATTCGTTGTTATCTTGGTGTTGGAACGATTGTGGCTTCTTGTGTAATTCATGCATTCCACGTGATTTATTGTATTGCTTTAACATGCCAACCCGTGCCTCTGTTATTACTTGATAAATTGATTGTCAATATGAATTTTACTTGGTCATTATCTTATATTCTGTTGAGTTGTTGGTAACATAACTATTTAAATAAAAGAATTATCAACATTCTTTATTCTAAGTGTTTCTTTCGATAGAAATTGTTATCTTACTTGGTGCTTTGCTATTTTAAATGGTCATCACATTTTCACTTTAATTGGTTATCAAATTATACCTATCACCCTATTTGATTTTTACTTTACTTAAAATTGTTATCACGTTTTACTTTAAAAAAATTTATATTTAATTCGTTAATTTAACTGATGTTTTGCTTTATTTAAACACGATATTTTTACTTTATTTTATTGATTTCTAAACTAAGCTCATCTGATACTCTATTTTGTATAAATTGTGCTTTATCTTATTTAAATTGATTCTACAAAAAAAACTCATTATCTCATTTGACGCCTTACTTTATTCAAGATTGTTATTATCCTTTATTGTGTTTAAATATATCTCCCAAAAATTTTAATTAATATTTGACACTGATACAATCTGCCATGCTGTCACGACCAAAAGTCAACATATCGTGATGGCGCCTATCACCGAACTAGACAAGCCGACAATCACAAATAATCATGCATTTTTTTTAATTGGAAACATGATAAAATAAGTTGAACAGTGGAAATCTCATAAATAACCGATAAGAAAAAACCGCGACTTAATATAAAATCCTCCAAAATTCGGGTTTTACTAAGTACATGAGCATCTAAATGACAATACAGTCTAACTGCTAAAAACAACTATCTTGAAGGATATAACAGTGCAAATAAATTGAAAAGAAGAAGAGTCAAGGTCTGCAAACACCGAGGCAGCTACCTCAATAGTCTCCAAGGAGATGAAGCTCTACAGCTATCAACCTCCGTGTCTAGAAGTACCTGGATCTGCACACGAAGTGCATAGTGTAGTACGAGTACAAACGAACTAATGTACTCAATAAGTAACCAGACTAAAATTGGGCTGAAAGCAGTGACGAGCTCAGAATGTTACAGTACAAATCAAGATTATAACAGTACAGATATGACTAGAAAATGACAGTAATATCTAAGAGAATACTCATAATATGTTGGCACATAGCACAAGAATGTAGACATGATTTCATGTTAACAATTTAAGCTCAATACGGAAAAAATATGCCATGTGTGACTAATATGAGGAATGCTACATCTCTATATCTACATGTCAATGTGCGTGTCACATGTAATGCATCACAATGATAGCCTCACGTACTCGCGCTCTTAGAGTACTCAATCTGATTGTCTCAACTCTTACTCATCACACTCATTCACTCTGCACTCTACGGTACCTGCGATCACTACTGCTACGTCAGACTCCAGAAGGGCGGATCCTGACCGAGCGCTAATAAAACCTGTAGTGACGCGCGACCCAATCCCATCATGAATCAATAATACCTGTTGCGGCGTGCAGTCCGATCCCATCAATATCACTCACAATCAGGCCCCCATCATCACTCAGTTATCAATCTCTCCAGTCTCTCACGCTCACAACACTCATGCTAATTGGCCCAATACAATTATACGTGATTTAACAATAAATAGTAACATAGACTGAGATATGATATTCAAATGATGAATGCGACTGAGTACATAACTGCAATATAAAAAAATAACTCAACAACAAAAGAACGACCTCTGTGGGCCCCAACAGTACCAGCATATAGCCTAAGCATGATTTTTAACATGAATCACAACTCAATTTCTCTAACACATGGAGAATAAATGAATAATATCAAGATTTGATAACTACATAGTTCAACGAAATCAACCGAGTCACAATTACTAAGGTGCACGCGCACACTCTCGTCACCTAGCATGTGCGTCACCTCAACACCAACCACTGAACATGTATTTCAGGGATTCATACCCTCAGAACCAACTTTAAAAGTGTTACTTCCCTCAAACTATGCAAATCCCGACTCCAACAAGGCCTTGCCTCGCGAATTGGCCTCCGAAAGACTCGAATCTAGCCACAAACAACTTAATACAATCAATACAAGTTATAGGAATCAATTCGATATGATAAAGCTAGGTTCTTTAACAAAAGTCAAAAAGTCAAACCTAGGCCCACGTCCCGGAATCTGACAAAATTAAAAAAATCCAAAAACCCATTCAACAACGAGTCCAACCATACCAAAATTACTCAATTCCGATCTCAACTCGACCTTCAAATCTTCATAGCCTATGAAGTTTCTACAATTTCCCAAATTTTTCCAACACCAAACACTAATTAAATGGTAAAAACAATGATAGATTCATGTATATTAATACCCCAATCAATTCCTTGAAAATCCCTCCAAGAATCGCCTCAATCCGAGCTCCCAAAGTCTAAATATGAAATAATACTCTAAACCTCGTTTTTTGAAATCTTATATTCTGCTCAGATGCTCCTCTTCGCAATTGGGGGAAAAGTTTCGTGATCGCGAAGCACGAAAAACATAAGCTGCCAAAATAACCCTTCACAAATGCGCTGACTAACTCCCCAAAAGGTACGCAATGGCAGACACACTCATGCGATCGCATAGAGCAACGCACCTGACCTCCCAGGCCTCCTCTTCCTTCTTCGCGAATGCTGCACCTCTCACGCGTTCGCATAGCACTGACTCCCAAAGCTTCATGACCGCATACTCATTATCGCAAACATGTAGAGCAAATCCCCAGTCGCCCAAACAACCCTTCGTGATTGCGGACGTACACTCGCTATTGCATAAAAGGAAACCAGCAACAGTCATGACAACAATCCAACAAGTCCAAAAACGAGCCAAACATCATCCGAATTGCACCTGAGGCCCCCGGAACCTATCCAAACATTCCAACATATCCTAGATATTATAAGCACTTAGTCGACGCTTTAAATCACATCACACGACACTAAAACCATGAATCGCACATAGATTCAAGCCTAGTGAACATATCAACCTCTAACTTCCAAAACTAATGCCGAAACATGCCAAACCAACTCTGATTATCCTCAAATTTTGTACACAAGTCATAAAATGGCTCCAACTTCCGGAACCAAAATCCGAGCTCAGTATCAAAAAAGTCAACTCTCGGTCAAACTTCTCAACTCTCCGAACTTCAACTTTTGTAACTTTTCCCAATTTAAGACAAAATCATCTACGGACTTCCAAATAAAAATACAGACACACTTCTAAGTCCAAAATCACCATAAGGAGCTATTGGAACTATCAAAACTCTATTCTGTAGTCATTTACACACAAGTCAACATCCGGTCAACTCTTTCAACTTAGGCTTCCAACCTTGAAACTAAGTGTCCCAACTCTTTCTGAAATATCATGGAACCAAACCAACCATCACGACAAGTCACATATCAAGAATTGAGCACAGAATAAGAAATAAATGGGGCAATGGGTCTATAATACTTAAAACAACTGGCTGGGTTGTTACATCCTCCCCTGTCAAACAAGCGTTCGTCCTCGAACGGGTCAAGAATCATACCCGGAGTCTCAAATAGGCGTGGATATCTGCTCTACGTCTCCCGCTCAGTCTCCAAGAAGCCTCCTCGACTAGCTGACCTCTCCACTGCACCTTCACTGAAGCTATATTCTTTGACCTAAACTTTCGAACCTGCCGATCCAAAATGGCCATCAGCTCCACATCATAAGTCAAATCCCCATCTAACCTAACCATGCTGAAGTCTTAAACATGAGACGGATCACCGAAATACTTTCGAAATATGAAAACATGAAATATTGGTTGAACACTCGATATACTAGGCAGCAATGCAAGCTTGTAAGTGTAACGGCCCGACCAGTCGTTTTGAGCAGTTGCATTCTGTTCAGCGATTTAAAGACTTGAATATCTTTGTATGATGTATTATGATTTTTTTGAATCGACGATTTTCGTTTTCAGGTAATTCTGAATTGATTTTGAAGAATGATTCTCAACTAGGAAGCTTTAAGTTAAAAGACTTTACCAAGTTTCACTTTTGAGTATTTTGACATCCGATCAAAGTTTTGAAGGTTCCGTTAGGTCCGGATGGTATTTTGGACTGGCATATGCCTGGATTCACATTTGGATATTTCTAAAAAGTTTCAACACTAATTTACCAATGTTGGAAATATGAAGGTTTGGAATGTTCATAAGTTTGACCGAGAGTTAACCTTGATAATATTGAGTTCACCGTGTGGTTTCGGGAATTGTTATAGCTTCATTATGTCATTTGGGCTTATGTGCAAAATTTAAGTTCATACCGAGTTCATTTGGTATGGTTCGGCAAGAGTTTTGGAAGTTGAAAGATCGAAAGTTCATTGAGTTCCATTTGAGATGTGATTCGTGGCTTTGATGTTGTTATGTGTGATTTGAGGCCTTGATTAAGTCCGCAATATATTATGAGACTTGCTAGTATGTTCGAACGGGGTCACGTGGGTCCCAGAACTTTGGTCACAGAGGCGAAGTAGGCTGGTGCGGGGCCATTTGCACAGAAGCGGGATTTTTGCGCGCATCTATGGAATCAAATATGCGGTGAATTGGAGCGCAGGAGTAAAGTTAAGCGCAGATGCGAAACCTGTCCTCGCACCTGCGAAGTTGGAGAAGCGGAATTAATCCGCAGGTGCGAGAGGTCGAATTTCAATGAGTTTTCACAGAAGCGGAGGAAGTGTCGCAAAAGACGCCTTAGAAGCGGCCGATATTGTGCAGATGCGAAGATTCTAGGCAGACTATATATAATTCTAGGGTTTTGTTAATTTAAACATATTTTGAGTTGGAGAGCTCGGATTTGGGCGATTCTGGAGGCGATTTTCACCACATGGATTAGCATAAGTGTTCTCACTCGGTTTTGATTATATTTCATGAATCTATCTTTGTTTTTGGCATTTGGATTATGAATTACAAAGAGAAATTTGGGCGTATTGTCTAATATTTCATAAAGTGAATTTTTGAGTATTGAATATCGGTTCGGAGTCGGATTTGAGTAAAACTAGTAGGGTTGGACTCGTATATAAATGGGTTCTCGGCTTTTGTGAGTTTTGTTCTGGTTCCGAGGTGCGGGCCCGAATTTAACTTTTTGGTTGAGTTTGGGCTTTTGATTAAAGACTCAACCTTCATCAATTTTTTTATTTCCTTTGGCATTATTTGATGTTCTTGAATAGCTTTTGGCTAGTTTCGAGCCGTTCGGAGACTGATACGCACGGGATGACATTTCTAGAAGTATTGTTTGGCTTGCTCGGTATTGTTTTGGCTTGTTTGAGGTAAGAATTCTATCTAAACTTGGATGAGGCACTATGTCATGGCCCAAAATCCACTATAGGTCGTTATGGCGCCTAAAGCCGCCGTCTGGCAAGGCAACAGTGATTTACCAATTTGATTACTCATTCTATTACTTTCGAAAACATAAATTTTAATAAGAAAAGGAGATTTACACTTCTAAATCACGGGAACGTACATTAGTTGTAATTTATAAAAGAAATGAAAGGTGATAATAATGTACGAAATCCTAAGAATCAACTAGTATAACACCAAAACCAGGTGTCACAAGTGCATGAGCATTTCTAAGGAGTACAATAATAATACAACATATGTCCAGAATGTAAATAAGACAGGATAAACTAAATAGTACGATGGAGACTCGATGGAGTGCGATACGTAGCCTGGATTGCAGCTCACAAAAGGTCTTCTTAGTAGATGCGCCTACGCGCCAAGATGATCACCAAATGAACCTGTTAGATCCTGCATATTTATTGCAGAAGTACAACATGAGTACGTAAATCAATGTGCACCCAGTAAGTATCTAGCCTAACCCTGGAAAAGTAGTGACGAGGGTTCGACATCGACACTTACTAGAGGTCAAATAAAATAATATAATAATTCATAACAGATATGAAGTGCACAGCGATAGTGGGGTAAATCTGCAAATTTCATAATCTTCCAAATATTTCTTCTAAAGTATAAATTTCTCGATCTTGTATTCTCTCTTAATAGCTCAGAAAAATTCCAAGTATCGATTTCAAATAAATAAGGAATACCACAAAGATTTCGGGTATTAGTGGAAGGTTTATCTCATGAATATTTGGACCACAAGCAATATAACGCACGATTATGCCGAGGTCATTCCGCCCGATCCAGAATAATGTGTACACTGCCGAAGGTCGAGCAGCAAGAACCATAGATGCACATCTATTGTATTTCAAGGTTTTTGGCCCTCTCCACAAGAAAGGAAGGAAGTTACCAATTTACGAGACATGTGTTTACAATACAGTATGCGAGCACAAAGTGAATATAATCTTTACCGTTTCGCAAGTAACTCTTTCACAACTCAAAGTGATAAGGCGCGGCCTAGTATAAATACATTTATTCCTAAATCAATTTCAATTATAACTTCCATTAATTAAGCCGGCAGAATGAGTTCAAATAATTCATATATTACATGATAAGATCCTAAATCTACCCGGACATAAACATGCTTTAGCTACGAATGGACTCTTGTCACCTCGTGCGTATGTAGCAGTTACAACTAGTTTCACATTACAATAAATATAACCTAGGGGATAGTTTCCCCCACACAAGGTTAGACAGGAGACATACCTCGCTTCGAAGTTCCAAAACCGGCTCAAATGCCTCTCTAACTCTTCAATTCAAGCCAAATGATCCGAAACTAGTCAAACAATGTGCACCTCAATCAAAATGTACTCCAATGCTTAAAATTATTCAATTTCTAACAATCCCCAACTCCGCTCTAAAAGGAACAAAAGTTAATTTTCGAGCCAACATGCACGGATTTTGAAAATCTTCGAAGATAAGCATTACCCATAACATTACGAACTGAAATATATAATTTGTTCCTAATTACATGTCCAAATTCATGGTAAAAATCCAAATATACCAATTTGAAGGTTTTCCACCAAAATCCCAATTTTTTACTAATTTTCATGCTTAAATCATAAACCATGTATTTAACTCACAATGTGAATAAATCACTTGCCCCATACTGGATGATGAAGGCGGCACTCCAAAATTGCTCAAAAATCGGCTCCCATGAACGAAATGAAGTGGAATTGAGCCAAACCCCCGTTTTAAAAGAATGATACGCTCAAATTACACCTTAACAAACAGTGTAAGCAGTCGGTGTCAAATATAGTAACCCAACAAGGTTGGGGTCGAATACCATAGGGAATAGGTGTGAAATGTTTACTTAATTAGTATAGTACTCAACTACAGTCGTAATTCTATCATGTAATTGTAACTGAAAGATGAGTTTAATTTAAGTTTAAATTAAGACTAATTGTAGTATTATGAATAAGAGTAATATGATTAAAGAAACCAAGGTTGTGTCCCCCTTAATGAAGTATAATGTTATCGATGTCAATATTATATATTTCCAACGGAAGAACCTCTCGATATGCAATTGATGCCTAATTGACTACCCAATATTTTCCAATAGTTGGGTAATATTTCCTCTTTATGATTTTCCCAATTACAAAAGAGTTGTGATTAAGAACAATCAATTAATGCTAAATTAAAACCCACTTATTCCTAAGCAATTTTATTAACAAGGTTTAAAGCCTTGAGTCTTTGTTATTTACTTCTACCAAATTGTACCCCACTTTCCCAAGCAAAGGTAGAATTAAATGGCGTTTGTTAATGTTTGCAACCACCAACAATTGTTTGAAGAATAAGAAGTAAATAAATATCAATCAACCGTTGAAATTATATTCAATATCTAAATCCCAATAACATCATACCCATCTAGGGTTCACAACTTTAGTGTTTAGAATTAGCTACTCATGCTAAAAACTGAATGTGAAAGAATAGTAATTGTCATAATCTTACAAAGTAGAAGGTAATTGATCCAAAAAGCTTCCAAGAATTCAAAATAGTTTAAGCCTTGTACTTTATGCTCTCAATTCTGACAAGATAGTCCCCACAAAACCCTATTAAACCTATTTATAGAAGACTAAAAATCGAGGCAAAGTTCGGACAGAATTGCCCCTGATGTCAATAATGCGACCGCATTTCTGTCGCATAACAGAAATGCGGTCCGGAAATCTTCTACGTCCCTCGCATATTTAACCCAAGGATTTTTCCTTCATCGCATTCTGGATTCGCAGTTCGCATTGAAGAAATGCGGCCACCTTCTGCAATGCAAATCCAACAACCTGTAAACTGCATACTTGATTTGTGGTGGAGTTTGCGGTGCGCATACTAATTATGCGATTGCGAATGCGATCGCATTATTTACCCTGACTTTCACCCAAACTCTGCTTGCGTCTGCGATTCCCAAGTGCGTGTTTGTGGTCCGCATCTTAGTTATGCGGTCGCATATGCGACCGCATTCTTGACATGAAAATGTGCCCCAAGGTCTGTCCTGGTTTGCGATGTTATTGTGGAATATGCGGTTCGCATGTGATGTTTGCGACCGCATATTCACCTCTGCGATGCTTTTCAATACTTTTCTTGTCTTCAGTTGGCTTTTTGAGCTCTTTTCCGTGCTTTTAGGTCCTTACACTTGATGTACTGCAAATACACTAAAATTACATAAGTATCGATGGAATTTGCACGTAAAACAAGTTAAAATCTAAGCAAGTAGTATCAAAATGTGCCAAAATTCCTCGGCACATCAACACCCCCAACTTAAACTCTTGCTTGTCCTCAAGCAACTAAAACGATAATATCCTATTCTGGACTCTATTTACCAAACATGAAGCAATAATGACTATGGACAGTGTTTGTTGTTAGTATTTCAAGCATACTCTTTTGAATGCTTTACCCTCCCTGAATCATTAGTATATTCAAGGAAAACCAATCAGCTTGTGAACTTTGAGCCTCAACAAAGTGACTAAAGGCTACCTTCAGCTGAGTGCACTTATGCTTTACTCAAAACTTAACTTTCTATCAACCTCGCAGTTCATGTGCCCTCACTAGAAAGAAAGTCCCAAACTCACAATATTTATCATAACAACACAAAGGGACTAAAGTGCAAATACACTATCTCAGAACAAAATTTGAAGTGTCACCACATACCATACCATAGGCTTGCCCTTATTTTAATTCGTCGCCTACTTCTAAGAACACTCGGTTGGAGATCACATAAGGACTTTTTAAGCTTGTAATGTAGGTTTAAGGAAGGGTAGGATAAATATTTAGATATGAGTGACTACATCCTCTTTGAACACTAATTACATTTTTCTTTCTTTTTACACTTTGCTTCTTTTCAAACCCCATAGCCTCACTGGTATTTAGTTCCCAATGTGGACCCACCTTAAATGCCTCTCTAATTTCTTTCAGAGCTCCATTATTGTAAATACACATATATAACTATCTTTTGCTTCTTCTTGTCTTTTTCTTTTCTTTTCCTTTTCTCTTTTTTTTTCTGGAGCTTTCATAAATTCACATTAGCACTTTGAGGTATAAGCTCTCACCCTCACTGCATAACCTTATCCATTTCCATTTTGACCCACACCCCCAACTTAGGCCTTTAGCCTCATTCTCAATGTTCAAGGAGAACCGGTTCAAAAGAGATAATTGTTTTACGAATGGGAAAGGTTTGTAATGAGGAGGCCAAATAAAAGGCTAAAAGGCTCAAATAGGGTACTAGTGATATTATTTATGCACAGGTAGGCTAAAAAGTCTAAAGAGGTTTCATAAATAAAACAAAGAATGCCTAAAATCCTCTCTCCAACTCAGTGTAATTATAATAAGCGTCAAAAAACCAACCGGGCAAGTTCTAGATGGCAGAAGCAAACACAAGAACTATTTATACAAAGAGCTCACACACATGGAACACAAACTGTTTGGTTACATAGTTTACAACTTTAGAGTTAACATTTGGCAATTCAAGGCTTTCATCATATATAAATACATGACTCTAGGTAGACATAGAGTTATAGAGTGAGCCTCAAGTTCACGCAGTTGATCTGTTAAAAAGGGAATAATATATACACAGATACACATGCTTGATACTGGACAATTACACCATCCCGGTCAACATGTTTCATTTTACTGTCCTGGTTCTACTATTACACCCTTGAAAAAGAACCCGAGAAAGAAAAAACAAGGGGATTTTATTGGCAAAGACAAACTAAAGGTAAAAAAAAAAAAAAAAAAAGAAACTTTACTTTCTACTAATTAACTACAACATATATATAGAGATCATAAAACACTAATACATATTATACAGTTACTAATGTTGCAAAGCATACAAGAAAACAGATCAAATATACAGATAAGGCTACCACCCCCAACCGAAATCATGCATTGTTCCCAATGCATAAGAAAAGAAGTTAGAGTTCAAGGGGCTTCCTGGGGCGCATTCGTGCTTTGGGAATCAGTAGCCTGTGGACCCTTTGAAGCTGAAGGTGGGGCTGTTGGACTGGACGGGAGCTAGTGTTGGGGCTGCTGAGCTGCTAGCTTTGCCCACTGATGGCTGAGTGGCTGATGGTTCTGCCTGAGCGGCCACATCCGCTAGCGAGTGCTGTAAGCCCTGCTGAATGTTTGCGTGCTCCTCTTCCTCCACTGTTGGAGCAGTAATCTGTTTGCCCTTCTTCTGAGGGTCGTCATCCTCATCGGACCATGAGCTATCATCCTCTGTCTCTTCTCCTTCTAACTCTGATGAATGTCCCGATGTCTCCTCATCATCAACATCAACCTGTACCGGAGGAGCTGGAGGTTGAGACACTCTGGCAGACGGAGGTGCAATGTCTGCCATCAGAGCAGTGAAGTCCAAACCCAGGTCTGGTGCAGCAATGTCTGTACCTTGGTCACACTCTTTGGGGAGGAGAGATGCTAGGTCAAACTCCAAATTTAGCATTTTCTAGAGTTCGGTCTTCACCTCGCTCCTAACCTCACCTCGCTCGATCTGTTCAACCCTGGACTCAAGTTTGTGCAAGCGATCCCCAAACAATGTTTGTTGTTGTTGGAGAGCGGTCACAAACGTTTGTATTGGAGTCAGGGCTTGTTTGATCAGGTTTGGTAGGGTTTTCAAGAGTTGGTCCACTTTGGCATTGGCATGTTGTGCAATAAGACCAAGTATTGAAAGGGCTGGCAGTGTCGACGAAGGTTGGCCCGCGGTGGACGGGGATGCAGGCTCTACAGCAGAAGTGGATGCTTCTGGATCTTGGGGGGATATGGGAGTCTGGGAGTCAAGGTCCTGGAGTGGGGTCTCTGTTGGGGCAGCAGAATCACTGATACGAGTGGTATCTATATCCCTCGTTGACTTTCCGATTTTGTCAGCTTGTAGTAGGAAAGGCACGTTCACAGCTTGGCAAAGGGCTATGATCAAACTCGGAAATGGAAGTGATGTGGCATGCTGCGTTGCCCGGATACCAATCTCCTGGAAGATTAGATTCCCCACATCGATTTTTATACCGGCCATAATGCACGCAATGAGAAGTGCTTTCTCAATGCTTATATCCATTTCGTTTCTGGACGGTATTAAATGGGAGGTGACGAAGCTCAGCCAAAATTTCCCTCCCTTGTGAGGTCCTCTTTATAGATCTTCTTTCCAGGGTTTATCCAAGCAGGACTCCCCTTTGCAATAATGGACGCTATCCACCCACGTTCATTCTCTCTGTTGGAGTATTTGGCATCGTACTCGGCTGTGCTTGATTGCCAATCGGGGAAGTAGATTTCATTAATTTGCTCACTGTTGCAGAACACGCTCTTTCCCCGAACCTGTACGATGCCAGTAAATATTCTGTTACGTTTGTGGTGCCCCATTCTTGAAGCTCCATAGGATGCATAGAACTCCCGGACCATTGACTCGTTATTCTCTTTGGGATCCCTAGTGAAATATTCCCATTTTCTCGTTTTGATGTTGTCAAGAATATGGGGGTACTGTTCTTGTAGTCCATTCAAACTCAACTGTTTTTCACCCAAGATTTTTCTTTTAGTCAGCCCCTCCCGAAACAATGTCCTGGAGCCTTCGACCCCGAATCGAAGTTGAAGGTCATCTCCACGCTTCCTTCTGGCCTCAGCCACTAGATCGACTTCGGGCAAGCGGTTCTCCTCATCAGACTGGGAGGTGCTTGGCATATTTGGTTCAATTCTTACACGTTTTGGCTTTGACGTGGTAGGACCGGATGATGAACTTTTCCTTGCAAGATGCTTTTTAGGTGCCATATCTGCATGAGGGTAAAATGTAAGCGACATTGTCATCAATAGAGAAAAGAAAATAGGAAGAATCAACAAAAATGTAAAGGAATGCGGCTTGGTTTGCGGTCGCATAACCACTATGCGAACCGCAAACTCGTCATATTCATAAGTGTGCAAAGCTAGATTTCATTCTGCGGTGGGATATGCGATCGCATAACCACTATGCGAATCGCATAACCATCGCAGAATGTTCTTGTTCCCAGATATGTTAGCAGAACACAAATGCGATTGCATATCCACTGCAAAGTGAGATATGCGATCGCAAACTTGACGCAGATTTGCTAGTGTTAATCCAGATGTTCTGATCCTGTTTGCTGTGCCTTTGCGGTTCGCATAGTAGTTATGCGACCCCAAAGGCACCGCATTTTTCATCTTCTTCAGTTATCTATGGTTTTAGGGATGCGGTCAAAACGCGGTCCACATTTTGATTTTGTGGACCGCAAATACCTTTGGATTCACAATTATGTTCATCCCCCCATAACTGACAACCCTAGATTCCTGTATCCATCCCCCAAAATGCTCAAACATCTACAATGGGCCACAAAACCTAACTTGCCGAGTGAAAATTAAAAACATAGCAAAGGTAGGAATTTAGTGGATCTGCACACATACCTAAGAAGAAGATTTCAGGAAGTATGACAATTTTAATCAGAACTCTATTGTTGGTAAGCTTAAATCTCAGTTTTCTGCCAATATTCTCTTTTTCTGTTCGTTTCTCTATTCTTTTCCCCCTTTTTTTTTTACACTATATTGAAGGATTTAAAAGAGGAGGAAATGCGGACTCTTACTTGTCACTATGCGATGGATAAGTCATCGCATAGTTTAAATGCGATCCGTGAATTAGACTACGTCACTGCATTATTGTCATCATTTTGAGCCAAACTTTCTGTCTCTGTTTGCGATGGAAATGCGGACCGCATAATGAAAATGCGATTCGCAAACTGCAGTACATCTTCGCATTTTTGACAGCCATTTTAGTTCAACTCTCTGCTTCAGTTTGCGACACAAATGCGGTTCGCATATTGATAATGCGACCGCATTTGTGCAGCATTTGTCACATAGTATTTTTTCTTCAGTTTCAGGAACTCTTTCTCAGTATTGTGTCCTTTTTTCAAACTCCTGCATTCTAAAACACCCTTCAAATAGCCTAAGTAAATCTATCTATCAAAAACATAAATAAATTTACAACAACAAGCAAAAATAAATGTTACCACATGGGTTGCCTCCCATGAAGCGCTTGATTTAACGTCGTGGCACGACGAAGTTGAGACGCCTCTGAATTTACTCCCTGGTCGGGCATGGACCATCTTTTAGAGCCAGCTGCTCTACCATATGCTTCTCACCGTCTGATCCCAATTAATGCTTAATTCTTTGACCATTCACTTTGAAGGTTCGGAGCCCATCCTCCAATGCTAATTCTACAGCTCCAAAGGGAGAGACATCGACGACTTTGAAAGGGCCAGACCATTTAGATTTTAGCTTGCCCGGAAATAATTTTAGTCTGGAGTTGAAAAGCAATACCAGACCCCCTGCCTTGAATTCTCTTTTTAAGATCTTTTTGTCATGGACAAACTTCATTTTTTGTTTATACACGGCTGCACTTTCATATGCGTGGAGACGGAACTCCTCCATTTCATTCAATTGTGCTAGCATCAAAGCTCCAGCTTCTTCCCAATCCATGTTCAATCTTTTTAAGGCCCACATAACCTTGTGCTCAAGTTCTACAAGTAGATGGCAAGCTTTTCCAAAAACTAGCCGATACGGAGACGTACCAATGGGGGTTTTGTATGCTGTGCGGTATGCCCATAGAGCATCATCTAGCTTCTTCGACCAGTCGGTCCTGTTTGCATTCACCGTTTTTGCTAGTATGCTCTGTATTTCCTGGTTAGATACCTCCACTTGACCGCTTGACTGTGGATGATAGGGTGTGGCAACCTTATGCTTGACACCGTACTTGTCAAGGAGAACTTTAAAGGCTTTGTTGCAGAAATGCGAACCCCCATCACTGAGGATGGCTCTTGGAGTGCCAAACCGGGTGAAAATGTTCTTCTTTAGAAACGCGGTCACACTCCGAGCCTCATTGTTTGGTAAATCAATGGCTTCTACCCATTTGGACACGTAGTCCACAGCCACTAAGATATACTTCATCCCACATGAGCTTATAAAAGGGGCCATGAAGTTAATAACCCAGACGTCGAATATTTCAATTTCCATCACAAAGTGCATCGGCATCTCACGCCTCCTAGAGATTGGGCCCTACTTTTGGCATTGGTCACAAGACTTGACCAACTGATTAGCATCCTGATAAATTGACAGCCAGTAGTAACCACATTCCAAAATCATTGCCGCCGTTCTGTTTCCCCCATGATGACCCCCAACCGGTGAGTCATGACAAGATTTTAGAATTTGCAGCATTTCTTCTTTTGGCACGCATCTCCTGATGATGTTGTCCGCACAGACACGGAACAAGAAGGGTTCTTCCCAGTAATAGTTCCGACAATCCCTCAAGAACTTCTTCTTTTGGTAAGACTCCAAACCTTCCGGAATAAGGTCGCTGAATAGGTAGTTAGCGATGTCGGTATACCAAGGTGCAAAGGTATTGGATAAAGCCAGTATTTGTTCATCTGGAAATGCATCATTGATTTCCAGCTCTCCTTTTTGTCTCCCCGCTTCTTCAATTATGGACAAGTGATCTGCCACTTGATTTTGAGTTCCTTTCTGATCCAGCACTTCAAAATCAAACTCTTGCAGCAGCAAAACCCATTGAATCAGCCGCGGCTTTGCATCTTTCTTCGCCATAAGATAGCGGAGAGCTGCATGATCGGTGTACACTATTACTTTAAAGCTAGTAATGCCCAGCAAATACGCACAGAACTTCTCGAAAGCATAAACAATGGCCAACAGTTCTTGTTCAGTTATTGTGTAGTTCATCTGTGCCCCATTAAGTGTTTTGCTAGCATAGTAGATTAGGTGAAGAACTTTATTGTGTCGTTGGCCCAGCATTACTCCAATAGCTACACCACTGGCGTCACACATAAGTTCAAAAGGAAGTGCCCAATCAGGTGTGACAATAATGGGTGCCGTGGTGAGCTTTCTCTTCAGTTCCTCAAAAGCTTTGAGGCATTTCCCATCGAAGACAAACTTGGAATCCTTCTCAAGGAGTTTACACATAGGATTTGCAATCTTTGAGAAATCCTTAATGAAACGCCTGTAGAATCCGGCATGCCTCAAAAAACTATGAACACCTTTGACGGACGTGGGTGGAGGGCTTAGAGATGATTTCTATCTTAGCTTTGTCTACCTATATGCCACGCCTGGAGATTTTATGTCCCAGAAAAATACATTCATCCACCATGAAGTGGCATTTTTCCCAATTCAGCACAAGGTTGGTCTCTTCACATCGCTTGAGCACTTGTTTAAGATTACTCAGGAAACGCTCAAAAGTCTCGCCTACTACCGAAAAATCATCCATAAAGACCTCAAGAAAGTCCTCTACCATATCGGAGAAGATAGACATCATGCATCTCTGGAAGGTAGCCGGAGCGTGGGATAAGCCAAATGGCATCCGGCTAAAAGCAAATGTTCCATATGGGCATGTGAATGTTGTCTTCTCCTGGTCCTCCAAAGCTAGCCGATCAAGCATTTGATCAATAAAAGGCATAGGGAAATGGTCCTTGCATGTGGCACTATTTAGTTTCCTATAGTCCATGCGCACCCTCCATCCGGTTACGGTTCTTGTTGGGATAAGCTCGTTCTTCTCATTTTTTATCACAGTCATGCCTCCCTTCTTCGGCACACATTGCACCGGACTCACCCATGAACTATCAGCAATTGGGTAAACTACCCCAGCATCCAACCATTTGATTATTTCTTTCTTTACTACTTCCTGCATTGACGGGTTCAACCGTCGTTGGTGTTCCACACTCGGTTTGGTCCCACTTTCTAATTGAATCTTATGCTCACAAATTCCAGCAGGGATCCCCCGAATGTCCGCAATTGTCCAACCAATGGCTTGTCTATGCTCCTTCAAAACTTTCAGCAACTGTTCCACCTGCACATCATTCAACAAAGAAGAAACAATTACTGGTAAAGTATTATTTAAGCCAAGAAATTTATACCTCAAGTGCGGAGGAAGTGGTTTGAGCTCTAGTTGTGGTGGCTCAATAATAGACGGGTTTGCAGGAGGTGTAGCTCTATTCTCCAAATCAAGGGAAAGCTTTGGTGGTATACGAGTAAGAACCACGCCCCTCCAATGCATTCACCGACTCCATAAAACCATCCATATCATCACCGTCGAAGTTTACCAAGATAGCTGCCAATGCTTCACCTAGGCAGTGTTCTTCTATCTTCATCTCAACAACATCATCTACTTCATCAACAATACCAATCATTGAAATGCTCTCGTACTCATTTGGAAGCTTCATACCCTTACTAGCTTGGAATGTATCTTCTTCATTGTACACTCGGAATTTAATTTCATTACGTTCCGAATCCATAAGGGCTCTTCCAGTGGCTAGAAATGGTCTCCCCAAGATAATAGGGATTTCTTTGTCAACAGCATAGTCAAGAATTACGAAATCAGCTGGTATATGAAACTTCCCAACTTTCGCAATCACACATCAACAATTCCAACCGGTCTCTTGATTGAACGGTCAGCCATTTGCAACCTCATGCTCGTCGGCCTTGGCATTCCTAGTCCCGCTTGTTTGTAGATGGCAAGCGGCATTAAATTGATGCTAGCCCCATTGTCACAAAGGGCCTTCGCAAACTCCCGCACCCCAATAGTGCAAGGAATAGTAAATGCTCCCGGGTCTTCTTTCTTCTGAAGAGGGTTTGTAGCAATAATAGAGCTAACCCGATGAGTCATATTCACCACCTCATTCTTGGTGGTTATCTTCTTTGTGATCAAATCTTTTAAGTATTTAGCAAAACTAGGCATCTCTTGAAAAGCCTCCAAGAACGGTATGTTCACATATAATAGCTAGAGAATATCGTAGAACTTCTCAAACTTGCTATCATCAACTCTTCTTGCAAGTCTCTGAGGGAAAGGAGGAGGGGGTCTAGGAATCGGTGGAAGAATGTTTGATATTTCTTCTGCCTTTTCCTTCATCCCTTCTCGGGTCTCATCTCGGATTTGCACAACCTCTGGAGTTTTCTTCACTTCAGCAACATTGGGCTCTTTAACCTCGACTCCTTTTTCAAGTTCTTCCACATCAACTGCTTGCTCATTCTTTCCTTGCAGTACCTTCCCACTCCTGGTAGTGATAGCCATGATATGGGAAGTTGGGCCACTCCCACTTCCCTTAGGATTTGCAATTGTATCACTAGGGAGTGTTCCCTTCTGCTGTGGATGTTGCTCACGAGAAAGATCTCTCATTTGCAATTCCAGATTTTGAATCGCCCCAGTGTGAGAGCCAACCAACTCAGTCATGTTCCTCATGGAATTATCAGACTTTTCTTGATTTTGTTGTATCCTTTCAAGCATGCTCTCCAATTTAGACTCACTAGAGGAACCTTGATTCGAGCACCGACCCTTTGGGGGAACATAAGGATTGGAACTTCGATTTGAAAAGTTGTTGTTTTAGTGTTCCAGTTTCCTTGGTTAGAACCACTTTGGTCGTTTCGCCATTGGTGGTGACCTTGCCCTTGCGGGTTTGGTCTCCATTGATTCTAAGAGCCTTGTCCTTGGTAGTGCTGCCTTTGGTACCCTTCTTGAGAGTTATTGACATAGTTTGCCTCCTCCTAATCTTCATTTGGTACCAGCTGCACATTCTCAACCACATTCACTTTCTTCTTCTGATTTTCTGTGAAAAGCTTTGTCAACACATTGACATTCGTAGCAATTTCTGCAATTACTTGGTCTCGCTCTTGATTTTCCTTGATCAAGTTGTTCAAAGAAGGAGAGCCAATTGCAATTACGCCTGTGGAGTCCTCGGAATGCCAAGCTTGGTTATGCTTTGCCATTTTATCCAATATTTGAGTCACCCTAGGGAAGGATTTGTCCAAAAAAGATCCAGCAGCTGCATTCTTCGCTATTGACTGGTTCATAGGATCCAAACCCATGTAAAATTTTTCCAACAAGATAGAATCCAGAAAACCATGGTTTGGGGACCTCACCAAGTATAGTTTAAAGCGATCCCACGCTTCATGTAGTTGTTCGCCTGGTAGTTGCTTGAAGAAGAAAATCTTATCCCTGAGCTCTGACTTCTTGCTTTGTGGAAACCATTTCGATAAGAAAGCTCGGACAAGTTCGGGCCATGATGTATGGAATTTGGAGGAAGATTCTGGAGTCATTTCCTCACATCCCAAGCTAGAGAATACTTAAAGCATCTCAACCTCAGGGCATCGTCAGAGACATTATTCGGCTTGTGCATTGCACATACACCTAAGAAATTTCTGAAGTGTTGTGTTGGGTCGTCATCAGTGGAATTCCTGAAAAATCCCTCCGCTTTCAGCATTAGAATTAATTCCTGTTCCACTTTGAAGGTAGCAGCACAATTAGCAGGAGGTACAATAGTATTTGTATCCACAATATACTCCTCAATGTCTGCAAAAGGATTTCCTTCCGCGTCCAACTCCATATCATCACCATAGTCCGACATGTTCTCCTGACAACACCAAACAAAACAAACAAAGTATGTTAGAATAGAATTAGACGTACAGTAAAGTATACACTAATTAGTAATTTCAAAACCGTATTCCCCGGCAACGGCGCCAAAATTTGATACGCTCAAATTACACCTTAACAAACAGTGTAAGCGGTCGGTGTCAAATATAGTAACCCAACAAGGTTGGGGTCGAATTCCACAGGGAATAGGTGTGAAACGTTTACCTAATTAGTGTAGTACTCAACTACAGTCGTAATTCTATCAAGTAACTGTAACCGAAAGATGAGCTTAATTTAAGTTTCAATTAAGACTAATTGTATTATTATGAATAAGAGTAATATGATTAAAGAAACCAAGGTTATGTCCCCCTTAATGAAGTATGATGTTATCGATGTCAATATTATATATTTACAACGCAAGAACCTCTCGATATGCAATTAATGCCTAATTGACTACCCAATATTTTCCAATAGTTGGGTAATATTTCCTCTTTATGATTTTCCCAATTACAAAAGAGTTGTAATTAAGAACAATCAATTAATGCCAAATTACCATAAGCGATTTTATTAAACAAGGTTTAAAGCCTTGAGTCTTTGTTATTTACTTCTACCAAATTCTACCCCACTTTCCCAAGCAAAGGTAGAATTAAATGGCGTTTGTTAATGTTTGCAACCACCAATAATTGTTTGAAGAATAAGAAGTAAATAAATATCAATCAACCGTTGAAACTATATTCAATATCAAAATACCAATAACATCATACCCATCTGGGGTTCACAACCTTAGCATTTAGAATTAGCTACTCATGCTAAAAACTGAATGTGAAAGAATAGTAATTTTCATAATCTTACAAAGTAGAAGGTAATTGATCCAAAAAGCTTACAAGAATTCAAAATAGTTTAAGCCTTGTACTTTATGCTCTCAATTTTGACAAGATAGTCCCCACAAAACCCTATTAAACCTATTTATAGAAGCCTAAAAATCAAGGCGAAGTTCGGACTGAATTGCCCCTGATGTCAATAATGCGACCGCATTTCTGTCGCATAACAGCAATGCGGTCCGCAAATCTTCTACGTCCCTCGCATATTTAACCCAAGGATTTTTCCTTCATCGCATTCTAGATTCACGGTCCGCATTGAAGAAATGCAGCCACCTTCTGCATCGCAAATCCAACAACCTGTAAACTGCATACTTGATTTGCGGTGGAGTTTTCGGTGCGCATACTAATTATGCGATCGCATTCTTTACCCTGACTTTCACCCAAAACTCTGCTTGCGTCTGCGATTCCCAAGTGCGTGTTTGCGGTCCGCATCTTAGTTATATGCGACCGCATTCTTGACATGAAAATGTGCGCAGAGGTCTGTCCTGGTTTGCAATGTTATTGTGAAATATGCGGTTCGCATGTGATGTTTGCGACCGCATATTCACCTCTGCGATGCTTTTCAACACTTTTCTTGTCTTTAGTTGGCTTTTTGAGCTCTTTTCCATGCTTTAGGTCCTTACACTTGATGTACTGCAAATACACTAAAATAACATAAGTGTCGATGGAATTTGCACGTAAAACAAGTTAAAATCTAAGCAAGTAGTATCAAAATGTGCTGAAATTCCCCGACACATCAAAGAACACACTGCCCAACGATCTTTCGCTTCTCCATTAGCCGTTTCTGTGGCTCCGCACCTGCGGAAACACCTATTACAGGTGCGGTTCCCACAAAACTCAGCCAAGTCCGCTTTTGCGGAAAAAACGCGCACCTACGGCCTCGCTTCTGCGACTCCTCATCCGCAGGGGCAGTTCCACGTATGCGGTTCCAGCCTTCCCAACCAAACTCCTCTTCTGTGCTCCAGAGTCGCATTTGCGATCATACAGGTACGGAAATTCCTTCACACCTGCGACCTCTACCTACCTCACTCCCAGCCGCTTCTGTGATTCACTACCTCACTTCTGTGAAGTCGCTTCTGCTTTTCCTTAAGTCAAAAATCCGATCCGTTAACCATCCGAAATCCACCTGAGGCCTCCCGGGACCTTGACCAAATTTACCAACGCATTCCAAAACACATTATGAACTTTCTCGGGGTCTCAAATCACACCAAACAACATCAAAGTTTCGAATCAACGATCGAAATCTTTCTTTAAACTTAAAAACTTTCAAACATTGACGAATGCGTCCGAACTATACCAAAAAATTCCGGAATGACGCCAAACTTTGCGCATAAGCCATAAATCACAATACGAACCTATTCCAAGGCTCGAAATCCCAAACGGACATCAACAACACTAATGTCCACCTCAAACCAAACTTAGCAAATTCTAAAGCCTTCCAAATGCCAGCTTTCCAAAATAAGGGCCGAATTGCTCCCAGGTGATCCGAACTCAACCCTAACATACGCCCAAGTCCGAAATCATCATACCAACCTATCAAAACCTTCAAATTCTGATTTCGAGGTCATTTTCTCAAAATTCAAACCTTAGCCAATTCTTCCGACTTAAAGCTTCCGAAATTAGTATTTTCTTTCCAAATCAACTCCGAACTTCCCAAAATTCAATTCCAACCACACGTACAGGTCATAATACCAGAAGTGAAAGCTACTCAAGTCTCAAATTGCCAAACGAAGTGCTAGAGCTCAAAACGATCGTTCGGGTCGTTACACACTAATTGCATGATTATTTGTGATAGCTACGTGTTATGGTTGCGCATATGCGTGGCGTCAGAACTTATTTGCGAGCACCGAGGTGTTTATCCATGCTCGGGGTAGTGCTTAGGCTATGAAATGCCTAGAATTGACTGTTGAGCTTTAAGCTACATCATTTCTCATATTTGTAACATTATGTGAACTATTTGAGCCATGTTTGAGGCTACATAGAGGCTTAATGCCTGATAAACTTGTTAAATGCTATTTTGTGATTGAATTGCCAATTTGAGCTATGATAGAACACTTTGCACATGCCTACACTTTAGCATGTCATTTATACTAGTTCGGGAGCATGAAATTTGTTATTCATTCATCACGTACATGTATTCTTGTTTACTTGCTCCTGTGTGATATGATTACCAGGTAGATTGTGTGTTATGCCTGTGAACACGCAGGGTGGATTGTGTTGTTATGCTTGTAACGACAGGGGGCAGATTGTGTAGTTATGCTTGTGACCAGGCCGGCCGAGTTGTGAGTATCGGCACGTGAGTGTCCGTGTGGATCCAGTACTAATTTTATGGCAAGTGAGTTGTCCATGCAACACGTGAGTTGTCCGTACGATCGATATTGAGCCTGTGACCATGCCGTGTGGTTTATGATATTGTGCCTGTGACCACACCCGGATGGTAGCACGTTGAATTGGCCCTGCTTGCGTGTTGATACAGATCCATCCCCCTAGGGTCACCTTCTCATTTTTCTCTCTTGATGGTGAACACGCAGACTGTGCGAAACCGATGGGTTTCTAGTTGATATGAGCTCTGGGAGAGTTGGTTATTGTTATTGGATCGAGTTGCACGCCTCAATAGGTCATATCGGCTTAATGTTATTGGATCAAGTTACACACCGCAACAGACTGGTATTTGGTTATTGCATTTCACCCTTACTTGCAATTACTTTGACTGTTGTCTACTGTACTTGCATATCTTCTTTATATGCTGGATTGTTGACTGAGTAAAACACTTTAAAACAAGAATTTTGGGCAGCAAAGCGGTTATGCTCGAGATGTTCCTAATTTGATCATATATTTGTTCTATACTTGTTTAAATTATGAACTGCACAGGCGTTGGTGAGTATCATTTATAGGTTTTGCTTTTTGTACCTCGCCGAGGTTAGTTAGGATACTTATTGAGTACTTGGGGTTGGTTGTACTCATATTACACTTCTGCACCTTGTGTATAGATCTTGGTATCGATACTGTTGTGTATGGCGAGGGCTGGCATTGAAGATGTATCCGCTTTCTAGTTATGGCTACCACTTGTCCTCAGTTGATTTATATTCGGATTCTATTCATTTACATTAAAAACGAATGTTGTAATTATTTTAGTTTAGTTTTGCAATATCTAAGTTTTAGTAGCTCATGACTTGTGCTACCAGTCCTTGGGGAGTTGTAAAAAATTCAGTTATTTCATTTTTAACTATTGTCATTATTATTATATTGTATTTTATTGTTATTTGGCTTACCTAGCAGGTTGGGTTAGGGGCCATCAGGACGTGTCGTATTATGGGTCGTGACAGTAAGCCACCTCTCCAATCCTCTCAAGCACCTCAAAAGGGCCAACATACCGAGGGCTCAATTTGCACTACTTTCCGAACCTCATAACACCCTTCATGGGTGAAACTCAGAGCAATACTGTCTCCTCCACCATATAAGCAACATCACGAACCTTCCGAGTGGGTAGCTCTATTATCTAGACTATGCCGTGCGAAGCCAATCCTGAATCAACTTAGCCTTTTCCAAAGCATCCTGAACCAAGTCAGTATCCAATAGCCTAGCTTCACCCAGCTCAAACCAACCAACCGAAGCTCGACATTGTCTCCCATACAAGGCTTCATACGGAGCCATCTGAATACTCGATTGGTAGCTATTGTTGTAGGCAAACTCTGCAAGCGGCAGACTGATCCCAAAAACACCTAAAATCCATAACACAAGCACGTAGCATATCCTCAAATATTTGAATGGTGCGCTTTGACTGTCCGTCAGTCTGAGTGTGGAATGCTGTACTCAACTCAACCCGTGTGCCTAACACTCGCTCCACTGCTCTCCAAAACTAGGATGTGAACTACGTGCCCCGATCTGAAATGATAGACACCGCCACACCGTGAAGGCGAACAATCTCGCGGATATAGATCTCAGCCAACCGCTCCAAATAATAGGTGATCCCAACTGGAATGGAACGCGTGGACTTAGTCAACCGATCTACGATCACCCAAAATGCATCAAACTTATTCGATGTCCGTGGAAGCCCAATAACGAAGTCCATGGTGATACGCTCCCATTTCCACTCAGGAATCTCAAGCCTCTAAAGTATATCGCCCGGCCACTGATGCTCGTATGTCGCTTGCTGACTATTCAAGCACCGAGCAACAAACTCCACTATGTCTTTCTTCATCCTCCTCCGCCGTTAGTGCTACCTCAAGTCCTGGTAAATCTTTGCGGCACCCGGATGAATGGAATACCGCAAACTGTGGGCCTCCTCAAGAATCAACTCACGTAACCCATCTACATTGGGCACACAAATCTGACCCTGCATCTGCATCGCCCCATCATCCCCAATAGAAACCTCCTTGGCATCACTGTTCTGAACCGTATCCATAAGAACAAGCAAATGGAGGTCGTCGTACTGACGCTCTCTGATGCGATCATATAAGGAATACCAAGAAACCGACTAGGCTCTGAAACATCTAACCTCACGAAGTGATTGGACAAGGCACGAACATCTGATGCAAGCGGCTCTCACCAGCAGGAATAAATGCAAGGCTACCAATACTCATCGTCCTCCTAATCAAGGCATCGACCACCACATTGGCCTTCCCGGGATGATACAAAATAGTTTGAACAAGTGCCTTAAAATTAGATCCTTTTGTTTGAACAAGTGTTGAAGACTCTGATGATCCGTAAATACCTCACAAGACACATTATAGAGATAATAGCTCTAAATATTCAATGCATGAACGATGGCTACCAACTCCAAATCATGAGCGGTGTAGTTCATCTCATGAGGCTTCAACTGGCGGGAAGAAAAAGTAATCACTCTACCCTCTTGCATCAAGACACAGCCAATACTAATCTGAGAGGGATCACAATACATTGTATAAGAACCCGATGCTGAAGGAAAAACTAGAACTGAAGTTGTGGTCAAGGTAGTCTTGAGCTTCTGAAAGCTCTTTTCACACTCATCCGACCACCAAAATGAAGCACCCTTCTAGGTCAACCTGGTCAAAAGTGATACAATGGATGAGAAACCCTCCACGAAGTGACGATAATATCCGTCCAAGACAAGAAAACTCCGAATCTTAATAGCTGAAGACGGCCTGGGCCAACTCTGAACCGTCTCTATCTTCTTCGGATCCACCTTAATCCCCTCACTCGACACCACATGCGCCAAGAACACCACTGAATTGAGCCAAAACTCACACTTAGAGTATTTGGTGGAAAGCTTCTCCTCCCTCAACCTTTGTAGTACAATCCTTATGCTCCTCCTGGCTACGTGAGTACACAGGATATCATCAATAAATACTATGACAAATGAATCATGATATGGCTGGAATACACTATTCAACAGATGCATGAACGCTTTTGGGGTATTGGTCAGCCCAAAAGATATCACAAGGAACTCATAGGGACCATAGCGGCTCCTGAATGCCGTCTTTAGAATATTCGAGTCCCGAATCTTCATCTAGTGATACCTAGACCTCAAGTCGATCTTAGAGAACACTCTAGCTCCTTGAAGCTGGTCAAATAAGTCATCAATGCATGGCAAAAGATACTTGTTCTTACTTGTATTTTTGTTCAATTGTCTACAGTCAATGCACATCTGCATAGTACCATCTTTCTTCTTCACAAACAGAACCGGTGCACCTCAAGGTGACACACTAGGCCTAATGAACCCCTTATCAAGAAGCTCCTAAAGTTGCTCTTTCAATCCCTTCAACTCTGCTGCCTTGCACCAAGAGGCATGCCTGGTAGGCCTGCAGGAAACACATCCGAAAAGTCTCCCACTACCGGAACAGAATCAATAGTAGGAGTATCAGCATCAACGTCTCTCACAAAGGCCAAATATGACAAACACCCCTTCCCAACCATTTGTTGGGCTTTCAGATATGAAATCACCCTACTAGGAACATAGTCCAGAGAACCTCTCCACTCGATCCTAGTTAACCCCGGTATCGCCAACGTCACAGTCTTAGCTTGATAGTCCAAAATAGCATGACATGGGGACAACCAATCCATACCCGGAATCATGTCGAAATCAATCATACTAAGCTATAAGAGAATAAATCTAGTCTTCAATCCCCCAATAGTCACCACACATGATGGATACACACTGTCCACAACAATTGAATCGCCCACCAGCATAGATACATGAACATGTGAAGTTAGAGACTCACGGGGCGTATCCAGATAACAAGTAAAATACGACGATACATAGAATAAATGAACTGGGGTTAAACAATATAGAAGCATCCCTATGGCATACTGAGACAATACATGTGATCATTGCGTCTAACACAACGACCTTTAGCCTGGCAGTTAAGGCATAGCATCGAGCCTGACCGCCACCTGATCAGCCTCCCCCTCTAGGGCGACCTCTAGCTACTTAAGCCCCACCCCAAGCTAGCTAAATGGGTGGTAAAGTAACTAGTGCGAAAGCCATATCCTGACTCGTCTGCTGAACTGTACCTCCAAAAAGACGGGGACAATACTTCTTCACATGACCAAACTCTCCACACTCGACGTAACCCCCCTATGACAATGGCGGCAGGTATTGAAGAGGACCTCGAGAACAAGAATAACTACTAGAGGTATCTGGCACAGATGAACCCTGAACTGATGGAGCACGAGATGAACTCTATATTGGGACGGCACTAAGAGATGACTAACCCGGATGAGCACTGTATGAACCATGGCTAGTTCATGCACCATGGTGAACCAGACGAGCCATTTGAGCGGGACTATATGGTCGACCACTGCTATGGTGGGACCCCCCCCCCCCC